>CAJPDP010228162.1:0-11851 GCA_905336975.1 Bombina variegata variegata | reverse complement strand
CATAAGTGTGTATAATAACACACCCATCAAACTGACACACCTTATTGGCCTGCTATTCGGCGTCCGTGTACAACCAAATCCATGGTCATTATCACATATGTGACGTAGTGAAACCAATCAGGGTTCACGATAAGATACACCCACCGATACGCTACATTTTATTGGACCAGGGGGCCGATAGATAGACCAATCACACAAAAGTGTATAAAATACCATTATGTTCGAACATAAAGGCACATATCGTGACCTAATTATAAATTAGCAACTTTAGACAAAATATATATATTAGTGATCACTAATAGAGCACAATAAAATAAAATAAACCCATATATATCGTTATCTCTAAGATCAGGGATATATGGATATTACGAGAACCATTACGATTTGAAATAAATGGATACCATGCCACTACAGCGCACGATTAGTTCAAGGTGCTACTGGATCTAACCCATGGCGTGAGAATTAATGCAGTTATCTTCGAACAAGAGGTGAATAATATAATATACACAACAATAAGGGTTCACACATAATTCCACCATAGTGATGCTAAAGCAGCGTGACATTAAAAATACAATGACATACAAAACAAAAAATTGCCGCACAAGTTGTTATGAGTCAGGCATCGAAACAAATATATGCTCTATATTTATACAAAAGTTCAATAGGGGTCGCTTGTTGACTATCTACTAACTATCATCAAAAATATAAACATGATATACGATGAATATAAACAAATTAAATAATATAATAAAATCAATATCAGCATTAGCTTATCTGGATATACATCAGTTAGAAATCTAACACCAAAAACATATATAACCCTATAGTTGTAGTAGAAGCAAGCAATCTATGGTCCAGTATTCGCCGGGTCCCAATAGTAGACCTCATTGATAAAGGAAATTTTCCCAATGGGTATATCAACATGTATGTATATATATATACTAATCATAGGTGAAGAATAATAGTGGATCAGTATCGTCAAGATCCAATTAGGGCAAGTCTATCTCCGACTTTTGCTAGAGTGATCCCAAACACCCATCAACTATAATGTTATCAATCTATCAGGAGATCACTATACAAAATTACTAACTGATCTAATAGCAAGATTATATATAGGTCACTAAATAACTCAAATAAACCACTAGAGATGGCAGAGGGACAGACACAAACAGAAGTATCTAAAAGGCCACCAAATCGATGGTCATATTGAGGCCCAAAGGGAGAAGAGTCTTCAGCTTGTGTATCCAGTATGTTTCCCTCTGCTGAAGTCTCACAAATCTATTGTACATGTATGATTGAGGTATATGTTCAATTGGAATAATTTTATAACAGTCAGGGTTGCCATTGTGTTTATTATGACAATGTCTGATCACACTATGTAATTTTTTGTTATTGGTCACACTACACGAATGTTCAGACCATCGGTGACTGACCCGCCTAATGGTACAACCAATATATTGAATACCACAAATGCAGGTTAACAAATAAATAACATAGTGAGATGCACATGTGAGTGTATCCTTAATGGGATAACTTTTCCCATTGGTATGAGACATAAAGTTGTTCTGCCTATGGCCAATGTGATGGCACATCTTGCAATTTTAATATTACATTTAAAGGCTCCCCTTCTCGCTTTGTCGGTCAGGTTATTTATAACTTTCCTGCCAGATGTGATGCTAGTGATACCTGTTATTAGATAACCAATTTTGTTTGTGAGTTTTGTCATTTAAGTTGTTCCTATTATTATTATTCCTGATAGGATGTGTATTTTTAGCATTTTTAACAACTCTACTAGGTGCCAAAATATTTTTAAGGTTGAGTGCCCTTTTGTATACTACAGTCACTTTCTCTCCTATTAATTCGCTCAAGATGGGTTCCCTTTTAAGGATCCTCCAGTGTTTATCAAGAATTTGGCGAATTAGTGAGTGATTCGAATTATATTGAGTGATAAATCTTAAAGTAGGTTTAGTGGAAGTAGTGTTTTTCCTTTTTTCAATATTATTAAAGTATTCATCTCTATATTCAGCCCTTGCCCGGAGGAAACCTCTCTCAATAATTTCAGACGGATAGTGTTTTTCTTCAAATCTTTGTTTTAAAATAAGGCTTTGTTCATCATATTGGTTTAAAAAACTACAATTTTGTCTTATTCTTTTAAACTGTCCGTATGGAACATTCCGCTTCTAAGGAAGGTAATGGTTACTTGAATACTCCAAGTAACTATTACAATCAACTGCCTTGAAATGAGTGGCACTATCAACCCCACCCTGACCATTACAGCTTAGGTGTAAATCCAAAAACACTATTTCTTGTTGATAAATGGAGCTTGTAAAGGTTATTCCTTTATCATTCTTGTTTAGATGATCAACAAATTCACAAGCCAGTTCTTTGGGACCATCCCAAATAAAAATAAGATTGTCAATGAACCTACCATAGAATACTAGGTTCGCCCCAAACTTAGATTGATATATATATTGTTGTTCAAAATACCCCATAAAGAGATTCACAAAGCTGGGGGTGAACCTGGTACCCATGGCGGTTCCCTTAACTTGTAAATAAAATTTATCCTGAAACAAAAAATGATTATCTTTTAAAATGAACAAAATTAATTGGAAAATGAACTGTTTTTGAAGAGGAGGAATATACCAATCATCCTCCAGATATCTGGAGACGGCTTTAATCACCAAATGATGGAGAATATTAGAGTAAAGGGCCTGTACATCACAGGTAATCCATATTGGACTACCTGATATTTTAATATTATCCAACTTTTTTAAGAGGTCAGATGATAAAGGAATAACCTTTACAAGCTCCATTCATCAGCAAGAAATAGTGTTTTTGGATTTACACCTAAGCTTTAATGGTCAGGGTGGGGTTTATAGTGCCCCTCATTTCAAGGCAGTTGATTTTAATAGTTACTTGGAGTATTCAAGTAACCATTACCTTCCATGGAAGCGGAATGTTCCATACGGACAATTTAAAAGAATAAGACGAAATTGTAGTTCTTTAAACCAATATGATGAACAAAGCCTTATTTTAAAACAAAGATTTGAAGAAAAACACTATCCATCTGAAATCATTGAGAGAGGTTTCCTCCGGGCAAGGGCTGAAAATAGAGATGAATACTTTAATAATATCCAAAAAAGAAAAAACACTACTTCCACTAAACCTACTTTAAGATTTATCACTCAATATAATTCGAACCACTCCCTAATTCGCCAAATTCTTGATAAACACTGGAGGATCCTTAAAAGGGACCCCATCTTGAGCGAATTAATAGGAGAGAAAGTGACTGTAGTATACAAAAGGGCACTCAACCTTAAAAATATTTTGGCACCTAGTAGAGTTGTTAAAAATGGTAAAAATACACATCCTACCAGGTATAATAATAATAGGAACAACTTAAATGACAAAACTCAAAAACAAATTGTTCTCTAATAACAGGTATCACTAGCATTACATCTGGCAGGAAAGTTATAAATAACCTGACTGACAAACCGAGAAGGGGAGCCTTTAAATGTAATGTTAAAAATTGCAAGATGTGCCATCACATTGGCCATAGGCAGAACAACTTTATGTCTCATACCACTGGGAAAAGTTATCCCATTAAGAATACACTCACATGTGCATCTCACTATGTTATTTATTTGTTAACCTGCATTTTTGGTATTCAATATATTGGTTGTACCATTAGGCGGGTCAGTCACCGATGGTCTGAACATTCGTGTAGTGTGACCAATAACAAAAATCACATAGTGTGATCAGACATTGTCATAATGAACACAATGGCAATCCTGACTGTTATAAAATTATTCCAATTGAGCATATACCTCAATCATACATGTACAATAGATTTGTTAGACTTCAGCAGAGGGAGACATACTGGATACACAATCTGAAGACTCTTCACCCTTTGGGCCTCAATATGAACATCGATTTGGCGGCCTTTTTGATACTTCGGCTTGTGTGTGTCCCTCTGCCATCACTAGTGGTTTATTTGAGTTATTTAGTGACCTATATATAATCTTGCTATTAGATCTGTTAGTAATTTTGTATAGTGATCTCCTGATAGATTGACAACAATATAGTTGATGGGTGTTTGGGATCACTCTAGCAAAAGTCAGAGATAGACTTGCCCTAATTGGATCTTGACGATACTGATCCACTGTTATTCTTCACCTATGATTAGTATATATATACATACATGTTGATATACCCATTGGGAAAATTTCCTTTATCAATGAGGTCTACTATTAGGACCCGGTGAATACTGGACAATAGGTTGCTGGCTTCTACTACAACTATAGGGTTATATATTTTTTTGATGTTAGATTTCTATCTGATGTATATCCAGATAAGCCAATGCTGATATTGATTTTATTATATTATTCTATTTGTTTATATTCATCGTATATCATGTTTATATTTTTGATAATAGTTAGTAAATAGTCGACAAGCGACCCCTATTGAACTTTTGTATAAATATAGAGCATATATTTGTTTCGATGCCCGACTCATAACAACTTGTTGTGCGGCAATTTTTTGTTTTGTATGTCATTGTATTTTTAGTGTCACGCTGCTTTAGCATCACTATGGTGGAATTATGTGTGAACCCTTATTGTTGTGTATATTATATTATGCACCTCTTGTTCGAAGATAACGGCATTAGTTCTCGCGCCACTGGTTAGATCCAGTAGCACCATGATCTAATCGGGCCCTGTAGTGACATGGTATACATTTATTTCAAATCGTAATGGTTCTCGTAATATCCATATAGCCCCGATCTTAGAGATAAAGATATATGGGTTTATTTTATTTTATTGTGCTCTATTAGTGATCACTAGTGAATGTATATATTTTGTCTAAAGTTGCTAATTTATAATTAGGTTACGATATGTGCCTTTATGTTCGAACATGATGGTATTTTACACACTTTTGTGTGATTGGTCTATCTATCGGCCTCCTGGTCCAATAAAATGTAGGGTATCGGTAGGTGTATCTTATCGTGAACCCTGATTGGTTTCACTATGTCACATATGTAATAATGATCGTGGATTTGGTTGTACACGGACGCCGAATAGCAGGCCAATAAGGTGTGTCCATTATATGGGTGTGTTATTATACACACTTATGATTGGTTATCTAGAGGTATAACTAGAGCAAGTTTGGTAGGAACATTACAGCCTGATGAAACAGCACTTTTGCTAAGAAACACGTTGCTGTGTTCCTTGCATTTTTAATTGGTTTTAAATAAAACAATATTTTTTATCCACACCTTGCTCCTGTTTTTTGGATATCGGATATTCAAACACTTAAGGTCCATGAGTCTAAATGATAGTGGATCTTACAAGTGTATTTGGGCTTTGTTTTGGAGCTGATAATATCTCTGGACGACATGTTCCGGTTCAGCTTTATTCCTGTGGATTGAGCCAGCTGAGGGGCTCTGAAGTCTCGGTTTGCCAATTATTGCATTAGATGTGCATCTGCCTTTGTGAGTATATTTGACTCCTATACTTGCTGTGCTAGTCTCTACAATATCACACTAGGCGCCTCTATTTTTTCCTACTTTCAGGATTTGGCTAGTATTTTAATCTCATGGTTTTATCTCCACCATAACTTAAAAGAGTATTGCTTTTATATATATATCCATGTCCATATCCAATTAGTAGATTAGCACACCAAGTGATAACTAGCTGGGTGCAAGTATGTAGCAGAATAGATATCAATAACAAAATGCACTCGGAATCTGTTGCGCTCTACAACTAACCGATAATAATAATAATAATAATAATAATAATAATAATAATAATGCACTCTCAGGATTTTTAATTAAATGTAGATCAAAATGTATTTGATGTTTCGGGGGAAAATTACATCCCCTTCAGATCTGAAGAAGGGGATGTAATTTTCCCCCTGGAAAGTCAAATAAATTTTGACCTACATTTATTGAAAAACCCTGAGAGTGCATTTTGTTATTGATATAGATATAAATATATATATAACATTTTCTTCTATGTAAAAAACATTGGAATGTAAAATAATATTCATAACTACCTTTGGTTTAGCGCTGTTGGTTTAACTCCTGTCGGGTAAGCGCAATCGATACAGTTTGCGCTCTGCATTTAAGTCTATGGTGACAAGAAGTTAGCGCTGTCATGATATCCTAAACCCTGAAGTTAGTGCGCATAGACTTGTAATTTGGCCCATTGTGAGATAACCAGAAGCTAGAATTTGTGCATCTAAAATTATTTCAGGGACCTCCCAGTACTGACGAGACGTCTTAGATCATCTTATCTAAGTGAAAAATTAAAATTGTAGTGCCTATCTCTCCAACCACCCGCTGGGATGATGAAGGCAATTGCTGCCAGTGGTGTTTCCAGAAACCTTATCATGAGGGTACTAACACTCCTGGCATAAGCCGCTGATGTTCCATGGGTGGAGACAAAGTGGGTGGTGGAGTAAATACGGGCATTCCATGAACATGGTCAGGGCAGGGGAGGTCACAAGTGTTCTGAGGGCAGAGCCAGGTGGTCTGGGAGAGTAGTTAGGTAGTTATGGGATGTGGCCTGAATAAAAGGAAATGGACCGGTAGTAGTAATGTTTACCTTTTTACCCTCCTCCTAACCCCAAAGCAAAATGGAAGACTGTGGTGCTTTTTGCACCCCTTGCTTCCCCTAGAACCGCTACCGACTGCTGCTGCTTCTTGTTTACATAGCTTTTCTGTAGGTAATACAGCCATATTTATATGTTTTGTATATATGGTGGTTTTAATAGGAAAATCAGCTGCTTCAAATAACGCAAATGAATGTGAAGTATATATTTGTAAACTATTTAATACACTCAAGCAGGTAAAATGGATCATCAGAAACATTTTACAGAGAAAAAGACATTTTACAGTACAATGTACCTTTAAACTTTTATGAGTCCAACAGAACTTCTGTACCCATTTTCTTTGTTACAACATGGCCTTTTCATGAGAGCATACCTTAGTATGCTCCAAAGTGTGCACATGCACTACTTTATGGCAGCAGTGTTTGTAACAATGTATGCAACAATGTTTTAAATCTAGTGCCCATACATACTGTACCATGTCTAAAGTGTAATTCTATTTTTGAATTATAAATGCTTATTATTTATTTCCATCCATCTTCTATATAAGAGGTGGTTCGGCTCATAGTGGCATAGTAAAGAAAACATACGAAACCTGTCATGTCACTGTTCTGGTGCACTGAAATGGATCTTACAACTTTTCCAGCATAGACATTAAACTGTAACATTGTTAATAAGGTTTTTAATCAATCATCAGGCTTTACTCATTTTACGTTATTACAGGCAAAACATGACACATATTAACAATAGAAAATAATTATAGAGTAACATATAAAAGTTATATCATTTTAATATAATATGCTACACTACATAAATCAACAGGAATATTGTTAATAAGCTGTGAAGGGCTTGCCTATAAATCCATTCTATACAAATAAACTTATGTGAATAAATAAATGCTCACTATCTAGGGATTATGTGAGATTTTTCTCTACATATAATTTACTGTGATCCTGTTGCTTTAAAATTCCTAATTAGAATTTCTAGTTTTCTATAACACATTGGAAAAGTGTTAACGTGATCTGTAACAAATTAATTAGCACATGCCACAAAGGTCCAAAGTTATTACATGGGGATAAATTATCTCACACTACAAAATCACATTAGAAAATAGAAGACCTTCTGCATGATGATGTGGTGGTGGTGCGGGGGTAATTGGAAAATGAATTTGTGTAAACTAGAGGAACTTCTGCTTATTGGCCAGTATAATCCCCATCTGTACAAATACATGCACATCCTGTTAGCTTCAAAATACAAATACATATTTTTATTGTTTAATAATTCTCTTTCATGTGCATGATAGACTTTTTTTTAGAGTTTAATTTATGAAACAAGAAATAATTTGCCAACAGTCAAATGTCATATGTATGTTTTAGCACGTTTGTAGCAATTTCTTGGCACTTTGAACAAAAATCTGTCTTGTTTGTTGGTCCCAGGACTAGGGATAAGTAATGCTTCTTAGACTGAATAGGTTAAGAAATACTGCACTTTTTATCCAGTTACAACCAGGGGTCAAATCCCACAAAAAAAGTGTGTGAACTCACCAATACTTCTACCCCCCCTCACAATGAATATTGTTTTATATATACACACACAATGTATTTATATGTATATAAGCTATACACTTTGGTTTATAAAAGCAAATTAAATACAGTGAAGGGTTTAATGGTTGCCTTTGGGCCTGAGAATCCTCCACTGTCACAGAGCCTCACCCAATTAAGGTGCAATAGTCCGATTTCTGCTAAGAGGAGCTAAATATCACCAAAGCAAGCCACAAAAAAATGTAAGCACCATGTGTTGCACACAGTGCAGGGTGATCACACAGCAGGACTGCTGATAGGCTGCATTTAGTGTATTGTATGAAGTGTTACTGCCCATTACAAGAGGATCTCACTATCTCTCTAACCAGACTGTGCTCCAGCTCCTCTCACCGGCAGCAGCAGTGTTTCTGTTCTCTGTCCAGGGGGGAACTTAGTTCCTCCTGCAAAAATAGTGCAGGAACTCCGTTCCCATGCATTCACGCTCGACTTGATCCCTAGTTACATTGATGCATATTTGTCATATTGATACCACAAACAAAAACTATGGGCCCAGTTCTCAAAAATCTTCCAGCCTAGAGAGAAATTATAGTGCAGACTTAACAGGGGTAAAATTCACTTAAAGACATATAAAACCCAATTTTTTTTTCTTTTATGATTCAGCATAAAATCTTATATCCAATTTACTTTATTTTCTTAGTATCCTTTGTTGAAGAGCAAACCTAGGTAGGAGCTAGGGAGCAGTAATGCACTACTGTGAGTTAGCTCCTGAGTGGTGGTTGCAAATATATGTCTCTTGTCATTGGCTCACCATAAGTGTTCAGCTAGGTCCCAATAGTGCATTGTTGTTTCTTTAACACAGGATGTCAAGAGAGTGAAGCAAATTTGATAATAGAAGTAAATTGAAAAGTTGTTTAAAATTATATGCTTTATCAGAATAATTAAAGAAACAATTTAGGTTTCATGAAGAAACAATTTGGTTTTCATGTCCCTTTAAATCTCTAAGAAAAAGAGCAGAACCTAGAAGTCACAGAGTAATGAGAACTGTCTCACATGGAAAGCAATTAGGTCCCCTGGGATAGGTTTACAGGGGAGGACCTGTCACTGATATAAAATCTCAGTTTGCAGCAAATACAAATTAAACTGAAATGTTTTACTACAGTTTAACTTGTATTTGCTTCTAGTTTAGTATATAGTAGGTTTCTGTCAGATAAATAAGTGAATTATGAGCAAACTTCACATGCATACAGATGTCAATATTAGTTACTGAGTGTGAAATGCTTAGAGAATATCTTGCAAGTAGACAAAGCTTCAGACACACACAGACAACTCCCCAATCCTTCCCCCTTTCTGAAACTGACAGACTTATTTCATATAGCATGAATCCCTTTTTTATTTTTAAACGTTACACAGAAACTTTCAAAGCACAATCAGAATCTGTAAAATCGCCATCCTAAATACACTGCTGTGTACAGAATCTAAATGCATTAAACTCAAAATAGAAAGCGCAATGCTTAAATGTAATAAAACTTTAAGGGCAAAATATGAAGTCTAAAGAAATAAAAGATACAAAACATAAAGTGTAAATGCAACAAAACTCTGTCATGTAGTGCTATAATATACTGTGCTTATTTTTCCTTTACATACAGAAATGCAGGGAATTCCCTGTGGAATCTTGTGACCAATTTTGAAGTGCTGGAGAATCATTTTAGATCATCTCATCTGAACAGACAGCTTTAGTGAATGATTCCCCTTGAATTTATTATGATATAGGGATAGATTACAAGTGTGGCGCAAAGGATTTTGCACTAGCTCAATCACGATTTTGTGATCCATTTTTCTCCAGCCGATGTTACAAGTTGGGAGAAATTGCGATGGCGGCAGCAAGGTCAGGGGCGATGGCGGCAGCGATGGCAGTAATTATCTTCAGACCTTCAACAAGGAGGTCCTCTTCATGCAGTCTCCAGTCACACACTGAAGAGGGAATGCAAGGTACCCCTTTTATATAGGGGTACCCATGCATTCCTATTGGCTGATTTGACTTTTCAAATTCAAATCAGCCAATAGGATGAAAGCTTTTTCATGACCGCATGAAGAGGACCTCTGTATTGAAGGTCTGAAGATGAGGACCGACATCGCCCTAGCCGCTGACCTCGCCGCCACCACTGTGATGAAAATAGAAGATGGACCGCCGATGCCGGGCTGAAGATGGAGCGCCGCCCATCATCATCAGTGAGTACCAACTTTGTTTTTTTTTTCAACTTTTTTTTCTCCATTGATTACTATGGGGGAACACATGCACGCGCACGCAAAAACGCCGCTATCGATTTTTGCACTTTTCGGGCTACCGCTAGCGAAAAATCAAGATTTTTTCAACTTGTAATACGAACGTAACCAGCGAAACACAAAAAGCATAACGCTAGCGGTGTTTTTGCTAGCGCAACATTTTGATTTACCACTGCACTTGTAATCTAGCCGATAGTTTTTTATCATATATTGAGTTACACACTGCATTGAGCCTACCACAGTATGCCCACATGGAAAGGAGATATGTTTAAGTAAAGGATAAAGAGGTTGATAATGAAAGTAAATTAAGAAAAAAAAATAATTGTATGTTCTAGCTGAATCATAAAATGTTAATTTTGACTTTTATAACAGTAAATCAATTAAAGTATTAAGGCAAGCCTTCTTTTTTTGTAGTATGTTGCCAATGTTGAATTGGCACATATTGCCGTCTATGATTGTGATGTGACATTTAACTATGTAAGAATGAAATGTTTCTGTTAAATTAAATAAGTAAAGTGTACAACTCAAAGATACTCAGTTTTGTGAGAAAAAATGTATTCCTAATTTTCCTTTCCCTGCTTAAACAACATTCTAAAATGCATTTCTTGGAGATATGTAAATTGGTATAATTGCATATAATTGGTATAATTGTAGTGATGGTGTAATGCCATATTCTGCCCTATCTGAGGTAACCCATTCAGGGCAAATTAGTTTTCAGTGTTCTGCTAACTCAGATGTACAAGACCTACAGCACAAAACTTCTACTCAGTTAGAAATTATTTAAATGTAGAGCCAGATAGGCTTGGAGTGTCTTAAAGGGCCAGTAAACCATAGTGTAGAATTATATAACATTATATTAGTACTAGCTTTATGTAACATAATATTGCCGCTGGAATTTTTAATAAAAAAGAGGGCTTTTCAGACCCGCCCTCTGTGCTCTACTGAGCGGGTCTCACAGCCCGGCCCGATCGCACCATTACACTCAATGTAGCTCGCTCCCACTCTGTCTGACAGCGGGAGCGAGCTACATTGAGTGTAATGGCGCGACCAGGTCAGGCTGTGATTAGACAGCTGCCCAGATGTGCTCAGAGGGAAAACGAGACCCGCTCAGTAGAACACAGAGGGCAGGTCTGAAAACCCCTCTTTTTTTTTTTTTAATAACTTTATTTTCACAAAACTCACCCAGAGAGGGACATTACAATTCACCACAGTAATCAGAGTACAGTAACGTTTTTTTTTTTTTACATAGATAGACTTACAGTTAATGAAGGTGAAGAAATCATACAAGTAGTGCATAGGAGTCTCTCCGAGCTTGCTTTTCCTTTTTATAATAAAACCAATGTTAATAAGGAAAGATGGGGCAGGGGTGGGAGGGAGAGGGATGGAGGGGGGGGAGTTGCGGGGAGAGAGAGGAGTGGCTT
>CAJPDP010227929.1:0-14408 GCA_905336975.1 Bombina variegata variegata | reverse complement strand
TTTTCTTTATTCTTTAGATATCTTTTGTTGAAAAATAACAATGCACATGGGTGAGCCAATCACACGAGGTATCTATGTGCAGCCACCAATCTGCAGCTACTGAGCCTATCTAGATATGCTTTTCAGCAAAGGATATTAAGAAAATGAAGAAAATAGATGTAAATTAGAAAGCTGTTTAAAATGTCATGCTCTTTCTAAATCATGAATAAAAAATGTGGGTTTCATGTCCATTTTACTTAAAAATATAGCTGAAAACACTGGGCTTCAGCCTGTGAAGTTCAGTACATAAGCAAGATTCCATTTTTCCTGCACTACTTGGACTCTTGACAATCTTTTCTTTATCACATAGAGATGTAAACTATTGCACCTTCATTGATGCAGGTGAAAAAGTCCCACAAAGAATGCAACTTTAGGAGAAAAAAATTTAATTCGTTTTTTTTTTCTCCATTTAGCTTTCTAATTTCTCAGACTTTAACATTCTTTATTTTAAAGTATAAAACATGTTTCAGGCTCTTTCTAGTTTACATAAATCCACAGTTAGGGTCTGTAGTCAGCCACCATCATCTTTAAAAGACATGAAACCCAAAATATGTATTTGATGATTAAGATAATGGGGCCGATTTATTAAAGTGCGGACGGACATGATACTTTGTATTATTTTAAAGTTATTTTAAATATAGGCCATGTACCATAACAAACTGGATCAGCTAATGGTGTCATTTATTAAAGGCACATTAATGTCCAAATTAAACTTTTATGATTCAGATAGGGTATGTCATTTAAAACAACTTTCCATTTTACTTTTATCCTCTTGGTTTTCTTAGTTGAAGGCTCATATGCTAATGTCTAAGACCTTGAAGGCAGCTTCATATCTTAATGCATTTGACAGTTTTTAACAGCTAGAGGGTGTTAGTTTGTGTGTGCCACAGTCCATATAGATAACATTGTGCTCACATCAATGGAGTTATTTAAAAGTCAGTACTAATTGCATGAAATGCAAGTCTGTCAAAAGATGTGAGATAAGGAGGGAGTCTGCAGAAGCTTAGATTCAAGGTAATCACAGAGGTAAAACGTTTATTAATATAACAGTGTTGGTTATGCAAAACCGGGGAATGGGAAAAAAAGGGATTATCTATCTTTTTAAACAATAACATTTTTGTGGCTTCATTTATTAAGCAGCAAATGCTGCTTCGGAGCCCCATCCTGATATGAAAGTTAAGAAGCAGAGGTCATAAGATGGCTGCTCCTTAATTTGTCCGCCAATCATTTGCATCAGACATTAAAGGGACATAAAACTCAAAACTTTTTCTTTCATGTTTCAGATAGGGCAAACATTTTTAAACAACTTTCCATATTACTTGTATTATCATATTTGCTTCATTCTTTTGGTATCCTTTATTGAAGGAGCAGCAATGCACAACTGTGAGCTAGCTGAACACATTGGTAATCCAATGAAAAGATGCATATATGTGCAGCCACCAATCAGCAGCTAGCTTCCCTTTCCTGATCCATCAGTTAAACCATCAAGGTTCTTATTTTAATTGGGTGGTATGCAATATAGAATGTTGCGTATTCACTATATCACATGTAATCGTTAAGCTTAATTGATGATTTATTAAACACAGTTTTTTCATTTACATAAACTTGAAAAAACTCACCAATCCATCTTTCTTTTGAAGGAAATATAATTTCAGAACCCAATTTGAAACTGTGGTTTAAATAATATATACTTATATTAGACAAATTTGTTTGGCTCCCATTTTAAATGTATCATTATTGTGATAAAATTATGTGATAAAAAAAAAAGTAAATGTACATCATGTCATTTTATCATTAGCAACACTGCAATTATATGTATCTAAATGCCACAAAATACCACTCCAGCCCCTGCAGAGCACTGCTGGTCCCGAGTGGAAACTGCCAGTGATCCGATCAACAACAAGTAGAAGTGCTCACTAGGAATGCACAATAACTCAATAGTTTGTTCTTTGGCAAATTGCCACCCGGGAACAGCCTCTCTTTCTGTTTGCATTTGTATTATGACCCTGGGGAAAGTCTCTTTAAGGGTAATGGGGGAAAACAGACGTGGAGTCCTTGCCTCATGTGCTTAGTGGGATATGGCTGCACGTCACTTACGAGACCTAAAGGAGGCCGAAACGATCATCTTGGGTTGCCATTTCCCTTGTTCATAGAAAATGACATGGTAGTTTGGGGCTGGGCTGATCTTGTTAGGCGGGATCCAACTGATATACTTTAGGAAAGCTTTCCTCTGTAAAATACACAATTGTGCTAAAAGAAGCTAATCCCATGTGGTAACAGGGCCAGAGAAGAAGCTATTGAGCAGACTGCTTCTCTTTCTGTATGTATTTGTATTAGGACCCTGGGGATAGTCTCCTTAAAGGACCACGTAATGCAATAGAATTGCATAATTAAAAAGTACATAATAAAAGGACAATGCAAAAGCACTCACTTTAAGGAAGGAATGAGACTGAAACACTTCAGGAAAGTTTTCCCTCTGTGAAATGCACAATTGGGCTAAAAGAAGCTGTTCCCAGGTGCTAACTGGGTCATAGAACAAGCAACTGAGTTGTTGTTCGTTCTTGGCAGACTGCTTCTCTTTCTCTATGCAGTGATCTAATCAGCAGCACTAGTCACATAATCCAGCTGTGTGACTAGCACTGCTGATTGGTTCAGCATCAGTAGTGCTCTGTGGGTCCCAAGCAATGCTTTAATTATGTGTTTAATCCCTTTGTGGGGGTAAAACACCTAGAGTTGCAGCATCTCTAGTGATAAAATTATATGCTCTAATGATAAAGAGCATGTAATTTTATCACTGTAATGGCCCTTTAAATCAATGCTCACTTCTAACAAGCCATTTGCTTTCCACAGAAAGCACTACACATTAAGCCTCTTATCATACTGTGATTGAAGCTGTATGTTAGCAACACACAGAGTATTGGGAGACATGAGGTACGGTAATGCATATTTCTCTATTCTGTCTGGGTTTTCTAGCCTTAGTGAATCAAAACTCCTAATTACTTGTGAAATTGTTATATACAAACTTATATAAAAAATGGGGGAAAAAAACAATCATCAAGGTCTTCTAATTTTTAAATCTTCTAACAAAACTGTGTATTGCATGCAGAATTAAAGATTCACTGTTGAAACCATTTGCTACCGAAATTTGCTTTCACGTCACATTTGTACAATTTGTGTGCTGCAACTAATGGTTCATATGGAATCAAAAGGAAACATTGTAGCCACAGTTGTTGATCACCTTGTTTAATGCACTTGCCAAGAAATAGAAAATTAAAACCTTTTAGGCTACAAGACAAGTGGTGCTGAATGAAAGAAGTATATACTTTGGAAAAAGTGCCTCTAATTATCTGTGTAGTGAACAGAAAACAACAAATAAAGCTAGAGGGACAGGTGAAAGGCTTCATTATGCAGGCAGATATAATAGTAATCTTGACATCAAGGACATCTAACTGAATGAGCACAATGCATCTATATTTATACGACTCCAAGTACTAAAGAGTCATTTACTTCGCCCCATATCCTGTTGGTGCTCTGAAGTGTGACAACAGGACCTCTATCCCTCTTCTTAATTGCAATAGTATCTCCTAACTTGTGGGAGGAAATTGAATCTTTCAATAAATTATTATTCTATTATATTGACACAGTATCCAGACTCAACATGTGCAACTAACTACTAACGTTTATGGTCAATATTTTATATAAAAACTCCTTACAAACATTGCTAACATTTAGTTCCATAAAGACTAAAATATATATTTTAGAGAGCTTGAGAACTAATAACTAAAGTTCTTGAAACTGCACAACTATTAGAGGACAATTATACATGTATATTGGTTTTATATCCTTATTTTAAAGAGCCTTTTTAGTAATAAAACAAAATGGTCTAATTTGTTAGAGCATGTTATTTTATCACTAGCAATGAGCTGTACTTTGTGGGGGATCAACACATATAGTGTTGCACCATTGCTTATGATAAAATAAATAAAAAATGGTATTGCTAAAATGGCCTTTTAAACATAAAAACATTTGCTAGGAACTTTATTTTTGCCGAAAACTCATTTATGAACACATTTCACCTGCATCTAAAACTGAACAAGCCAGTAATCATAAAACTTTCAAGAAGCCTAATTTTTTGGGTTGTGTAACTTTTTTTAAAAATGTATTTATTTATAAACCAACAGCATAACAATGTTATCAGAACAAAGACAAAGAAGATTAATAAAGCAATAATAGGTTACATTTTCACATATTCCTTTCACCTCACAGGGTGAATTTGTGCATAATAAATGATACATTCCTTTTTAATCTTGACAAGATTTCCACAAAAACAAACACACAAGGAAAAAGACAAAAAATGAAAAAGCACTAGGGATAAAAAAAAAATGTGGTTAAATAAATAATTCTATTTTTCTCATAGTTTATTGATTTGACCCTTTATCAAGAGGCTCAAAATCACCAGATACACTATCTCTTATATTAAAATAATATATCCGTCGAACATTTAAGAAAGAAAATACCTAGAGTTAAGACAACCTCTTAATCTCGAAACTTAAAACTATCAGGAGTCAAGCGCTCCATTTGATATAGTCTTATGCTGTTGGGTGTTTTATAAAAAAATTTCCAAAACCAAACAAACAAACACAATCAAAAAACAAAACAAAACAACAACAACAAAAAAAAAACAAAAAAAGGAAAGGGGTGGGAAAGGGCAATTTTTGATCTCACCTTACTGTTCTAACCATGTTTTTGGAAGTATCTCACTGTGTATCCACAAATGGAAAATAAATATTCAAAGATTTTTAAATTAAATTAGGTGTTATCAACTGCTGTTCCATAACCATTAGATTTCATACTTCTTTTAAAAACCTAGGAATAGAAGGTGCCTTGCTAGCTTTCCAATCTGACAAAATAAGGCTTCTACCAAGTAATATAATTGTGTTTATCAGCTTATAATTTCTATGTGTATCTATTGTACATAAAAAGAATATACATTTTATATCAAGACAAATATAATAGTCTAAGGTCCTGTTGAGCCAGTAGTTTACTTTATTCCATAATTGCCTAATTTTTGGACAATACTAGAAGCAATGTAGTAGGTCTGCCCCAATCTTATTGCATCTATTGCAATTTGAAGGATTATTAATGGACCATTTATTTAATATTGCTGGTGTTATATATACCCTATTTATAGTCTTACAATGTGCCTCTTTCCAAGATTCTATACAGGTAGCTTTGCTAGCTAATTCGAGCATACAATTTTAAACAACTTTCCAATTTACTTCTATAAGTTAATTTGCTTACTTCTCGTGTTATCCTTTACTGAAAGGTTTATCTAGGAAAGCTCAGGAGCAGCAAAAAACCTAGGTTCTATCTGCTGATTGGTGACTGCATGTATATACCGATTATCATTGGCTCACCCATGTGTTCAGTTAGAAACCCATAGTGCATTGCTGCTCCTTTAACAAATGATACCAAGAGAATTAAGAAATTTGATAATAAAAGTAAACGGAAAGTTGTTTAAAATTCTGTGTTCTACCTAAATCAAAAGTATTAAAAGTATTTAAATGGCAAATATTTTTAGTCTTTAAGTTCTCAGTTAAGCACACAATACATTTTGGAAATTCAAATCTGCGCCTCCATGGAGCAATTAAATGACATTAATCATAAGGCTAATTGTAGCAACACTAGATATGTTTAGAAGAGGAACTTTTCACCTAGTAGCAATATAAAAATCTGAGCAACACATATCGCAAAGCTGCGTTCCAGGCTGCTAACCACAAAGCCAGGAGATCCGGATGGAAAGACTAAACTACCCAAAAAGCTTGGAATGCCATGCACAGCTGCCCATCAAGGCACAAAAAGCAATGGTACTCAACAGAGTGTGGTTTAAAAAACAACTATTATGCTATATCGTTGTTTTTTTAATATATGTATTTCTTTTAATATAGCTTTAATAGAAACAGTTTTTAAATTTCACACTTCATAAAGTATCGTTGCTTTGTATGCCTTAAAATGTAAAAATCTGGATTCAGATTATTCTGGCAGTTATATTTCCATTTTAATTAATGGTAAATGGGAATTTACCATTATTCACATGGGGTAATATAAAAGGTCTTTAATTGAAATGCAATTGACTAAAGAAAAATAATAGTGTTTTTTGTGGATACATAAAGAGCAATAAATATATGGGTTATTGGTGGTATCTATATGTTGATAACATTTTACCAAGAAACAAGCATTTCTAAAATGCATTATGCGCTAATGTCTTAATTACCTAGAATTGACAGAGTTAGCAATCATTAAAATTAAAAAAGGAAGCAACTATATGACCTCGTAATTATATCATTTGCAAAACGGTATTATAATTTACAATATTATAAAGGTTCATGCATTATTTATAAGCGTTCATATAAATGCATTTAATTATTTACATTTTTAGATTAAATTGATAGATAGCCTTTTAAATTCCTAGAGGGTTAAGGAACACTTTGCTTAGCAATGGTTTTATAATGTTTATTGCAGCTAAAGGATTAATACAAAAGCTGTAGTAGAAAAAGTAACCTTAAAAATACTAATTTAAGGAGTAATTTAATAAATTGCAATCTCATGTAGAAAAGATACAATGTGTTTCCAGAGACGATAATTATTTTGGGCTAGATTATGAGTGGAGCGCTATTTAACTCTCTCGCTTCAGCGTTACCTGCGCTAGAAGTCCTTTTTGCCCTCGTCGGGTTGCGATCCTATTATGAGCTGAAAGTAAACTGTTTTCTCTCTTGCGCTAACCCGAAGAGAGCAAAAAGCCAAGCTTAGAATATCGCATAAGTGTTTACATATTCCCCAATAGAAGTCAATGGAGCAAAAAAAGAGGAAAAAACCCTAACACCCACTCGCACATGTGTGCTAACTCGACATGAACATATGAATAGTTCACATTCCAATGTTCTTCACATAGAAAAACATGTTCTATTTATTCATAAATAAATATTTCGACATATAGCTGATGGTATTTTGGTACAATATATATCTATATCTATCTATAATATACACAATAGAGCGCACTCCCACCTCCAAAGTCAGCTACCAGGGTGCAGGCAAGCAAAATGTACAGTTCCAAAAAGGCATGCACTCACTGGATTTGTGCAAAAAGGTGCTTTATTGGCACATAAGAAAAACAGTGACGTTTCTGGGATCAATCACCCCTTCATCAGACTAAGTGAGAATGTGAGAAACAAACAGTATATTTAACAAGTGCTAGCCCCACCCCTAATCAGAGAACAACCGCCCATAAGCATCATCATGTGAATCATATACACAAAAAACAAAGTAATACATTAAACTCTGCAGCAATCAATATGATACATAGTATGTGAACAAACTTAAATAATCATAAATAATCAATATATGTTGGGCAGTATAAGTGCACAATATAAATCCATTAGTGTGATCCTAAAATATATTACTATAGAGCTCCCTCCCTCCCTAATGTTTGTGAGTTGGTTTCATAATAGTTGCCAGTTACAGCACGGCTTTAACATTTCAACATTCAGATATGTACATATTAAGTTGTAGATGCAAACCAGATGTTTAAAAAGCAGACAAGATCCATATACTGTATATCTGCAATTAGGAGAAACACACATACTAAACATCATCAGCACCATGTACAGCCAAAAACGCTGCACGTGTCAGTGGTGGGCGTGACCAATAGGGGGTCATCGAGCGTCAAAGATAGAGGCGGCCAATCAGGTCGTTGTTACGTCACACAGAAGAATAGATAGTGACAGTTCTGCTGGAGACTCACAGCATGTGTGTAATGGGCGTTGCAGAGAAACGTCATCAGATACATGGGACAGAGTCAACCAATCGATCAGTAGCACTAGAAGGCAGGCGTGATCATAAACAAAAGTGCACTCGTGCACAGTCAATCTTTAATATGCAATATCTGAAACCTCACATGCATAAGGGGTAGGTTTGTCCCTCCCAATGATACCAAATTAATCAGCCACCCACACTGTTATAGCATCATACGTGTAAATAAAACACAGACTGGGTTCCTTCTACTAAAACTTTATTATTTAGTCTCAATTGTTAGGGCCATCATATATAATGCCCAACGTGCATCTAGGATGAGTATATATACAAATATACAGAAGAGTTCACCACCTCTCACGCTCCATCATATATAGTCAGGATGAGTACCGTGAATCATCAATGCCTGTGCTCCAAAGTGACCAATGAGCAGGTGGTCATTTGGCGGTTCATTACAGAAGCTTACATGTCTGCAACATAAATTGTCAAAAATTCAACCTAGCTGGTGTCAGTATTAAACCAAACATAACAGTCTATATAGGGAGCTAGCTGAGCCAATTATTGTAAGATAGAACATAACAGTACGTATATGCGCTAAAAGCAGACAATATCTTAACATGGCTAGATCCCATAAATATATAGTTACTTTGAAGCTCAAATGAATGCAGTGTTATATTCAGGAACTATCGTGCAGCAGACACTGTACAAATAGACATTCTGCAAACAGGTTCAATACAGAGAGATAAATATTATAAAAAAAACATTGCCAATCAATTTGATGGTTCAATCCATTTGGGTATAAAGTTCTTAATCGAAATATCCATTTCAATTCAATTTGTAGGCGACGTTGGATTCTGTCCCCTCCTCTCTTTAGGGGCGGTACGTGATCTATGAGAATGAATCTTAGATCACTCACTGTGTGTTTGTGTCTCATGAAGTGTCTAGCCATAGGTAATTAGCCTTTTTGCTTTTCAATGGCTTCTCGAATCAAATGATTGGCCATCCAAGTGTGAATATTATCGCTAGTCTTTCCAATGTAAAATTGTCCACATGTACAGTTTAACAGATAAATGACATGGGTAGTGGTACATGTAAGAAAGAATTTGATGTCAAATCTCCGGTTCGTGTGGGGATGCCTGAACTAGGACCCTTGGATCATGGAATTGCATGTGGTGCATCCCAAGCACTTGAAACACCCCTTCTTCTTGTTTCGTAACCAATTTTCCTGTTGGTAAAAGTGATCCGGGACTGTCAGCATTTACTGTGATCTGCCTTTATTAAATGCAATCATGGGTGGTCCATAATCTTTAAAGGGTAGTGTCGGATCAGTATTCATGACAATTCAATGGCATTTGAAGTCGTCATTGATGTTTCTTTTGTCTGGAGACTATTCCATAGTGAAAAGTAATCTCTTGAGATTTGCATTTTCATCAGCATCCTTTTTCTTTGTCATCTGTGCTGATAGAAAATCTGTTTGTGTTAGATTCTGCATATCTTTGCACAATTTAGCGATCTCTTTACTGGAATATCCACTTTGAATGAAGCGCCTACCCATGTCTTCCAACTGGGTTTGTTTCTTGTTGGAATCCATGTTGTTGCGTACCGTTCTCAGTAGTTGAGCTTTCAGAATGGATTTTATCAGGTCTTCTAGGGTGTGCACTTTTAGCGAAAATAATGGAATTTGTATCTGTTGGTTTTGTATATAATGTAGTCTCTAACTTATCAGCATCTTTATAAATCATTAGATCCAGGAATTATTGAAGTGCATTTAATTCCTCAAACCAACTTTCCAGTTCTTGGGCAGGTCCATTCCATATGAAGAACAGGTCATCTATGTATCGCTGATACAATGATCTTCATAATCTCAACTTCATACTCCCCCATGAAGATGTTGGTGTACAATGGGGCCATATAAGACCCCATCTCCGTTCCAGGAGTCTGGAGGTAGTAGTTTGTTTCAAACTTGAAGAAATTCATCTGTAGGCAACATCTTACAATCTCCAACAGAAAATCTTTGGGGGGACCAATGTAAGGTGTTCTGAGTAATAATTTTTGTACTGCTCATATTCCCAGATTATGTTGAATGGATTCTAGTATGTAGTGGCCATCAATAGCTCCTCAATCAGTTGAGAGGAATCTCTCAGGAAGGAGGACATCCTCGTCACACAGGGCTGTAGGAAAAAGTCGATATACTTTGCGAGCGGTGATAGTATTGAGTCTCTGGCTGACAGTATTGGGCGTCCTGGTGGTCTATCGAAAGACTTGTGTATCTTTGCCAGAGTGTATAGGATCGGGAAGATGGGATTCTCAGTATACAGATATTTAAAGGTATTATCATTGATATATCCCTCTTTGAGTGCTTTTCTCAGCATCCCATCAATGGTCTTCTGAAATATTTTTGTAGGATTTCTATCCAAACTTCGAAAAACCTGTGAATCTGCCAATTGGTCACAGATTTCATCTCTGCAATCCTTGTAATTTAAAATCACAACTGCCCCACACTTATCAGCGGGGCAAATGACTATTGTAGGATCAGTAGCCAAAGTTTTAATGGCCTCTTTTTCTTCTTTGCTCAGGTTATGGTGAAATCTGGATTTCTTAGATGATACCAGGTCTTTATGCTGGTGTTGTTGTTCACAGGGTCAAATCGACTGTTAGGTCTGAACGGGAATACAGCTTCATCATTATGTTCTCCTTTAAAGTGGTCTTTAAGTTTCAGTATTCTCTGATGTTTCTGGATGTCAATGTAGGTGTTAAAATTATCTGATGGATGGGTGGGCATAAATGAGAGACCCCTATTCAGTAATGATCTTTCAGCTTCACAGAGGGGTCTATCACTTAAGTTTACAATAATGTCATTTTCTTCTGCCATCTTGGTGGTAGTGGCGGTCTGTGTGCAGTGCCACCCACCCCTCCTGGGGAGCAGTCTTTTGCGCCTCTGCGCTGTCCGGCACAGGTCTGGACCCCCTGAAAATCCTGCTCCTGTGTTGAGGGGGTCGACGCTGATCCCTGAGGTGCTGTTGAATCAGACTCAGAGCCTGAGCTTGTGTCAACCGTTTGTAGGTTTCTCCTGGCATACTGCCATTGTCGTCTTGGTCTGTTAAACATTGGTCTTCTCCTCTCATCAGGTCCTGTTAGCCATCTGTAGATTCACTTCTCTTTGTAGTCCTCATTGACCGTATCCAATTTTCTATTCTTGAATTTGATGAGTTCTTGTCTGTATTCATTTACCTGGGTATGTTATTTATCAAACCATATTCTGTTTGGTCAGTCTCCAATATCAATCCTTTGGTGGTCTCAAACTGTCCAATCTCTTCCTTGATTTTAGCCAATAGTGCCCTCACCTCTTCAGTAACCAATAGGATCAGGTCTAAAGAGCACTTCTTTAAGATAGCACACCACCTACGACAGAAGTCGGGATTGTTTCTTCCTATGGTGGGAGTGTTCTTGATCCTAAATCCCCTGGAGATGTATCTCTTACTGTGGTAATCTGAGAGATATAGACCGTGAAGTTTGAAATCAATCTCTTTCTTTAATTTTAGAAGAGCAAGGTAAAGGTTGTTGGCCGATTCACTTTCTGTCACATTTTCATCTGGTTCAAATAGAATTCTGCTTGCATCTTTGTTGGTAAATGCAAAAGTGGCAGTATCATCAGTATCTCCTTCCATGTTAATAGTGTATGGAGCTCCAAGTACCCCAAGTGCAAGTGATACCTTGGTGATAGTGTATCCAGTGTAGGGTGCACAAGTGAGTGTGTTCAGACTTCTCTGATGTCCGGATGATAAACACCTGTTTATCAGTTGTGAGTGTAGCAATATACAATACAATATACACAATAGAGCGCACTCCCACCTCCAAAGTCAGCTACCAAGGTGCAGGCAAGCAAAATGTACAGTTCCAAAAGGGCATGAACTCGCTGGATTTGTGCAAAAAGGTGCTTTATTGGCACATAAGAAAAACAATGACGTTTCAGGGATCAATCACCCCTTCATCAGACTAAGTGAGAAAATGAGAAACAAACAGTATATTAAACAGGTGCTACCCCCACCCCCAATCAGAGAAGAATTTGACATCAAAATATTTCTTACATGTACCACTTCCCATGTCATATATCTGTTAAACTGTACATGTGGACAATTTTACATTGGAAAGACTAGCGATAATATTCACACTCGCATGGCCAATCACAGACATTCGATTCGAGAAGTCATTGAAAAGCAGAAAGCGAATTACCTATGGCTAGGCACTTCATGAGACACAAACACACAGTGAGTGATCTAAGTTTAATTCTCATAGATCATGTACCACCCCTAAAGAGAGGAAGGGACAGAAACCAACTTCTCCTACAAAATAAATCGAAATGGATATTTAGATTAAGAACTTTATACCCTAATGGATTGAACCATCAAATTGATTGGCAATGTTTTTTTATAATATTCATCTCTCTGTATTAAATCTGTTTGCAGAATGTCTATTTGTACAGTGTCTGTCTGCAAGATAGTTCCTGAATATAACACTGCATTCATTTGAACTTCAAAGTAACTATCTATTTATGGAATCTAGCCATGTTAATATATTGTCTGCTTTTAGCGTATATATGTACTGTTATGTTCTATCTTACAAATTGGCTCAGCTAGCTCCCCATATAGACTGTTATGTTTGGTTTAATACTGACACCAGCTAGGTTGAATTTTTGACAATTTATGTTGCAGACTTGTAGGCTTCTGTGATGAGCCGCCAAATGACTACCTGCTCATTGGTCACTTTGGAGCACAGGCATTGATGATTCACAGTACTCATCCTGACTATATGATGGAGCGTGAGAGGTGGTGAACTCTTCTGTATATTTGTATATATATACTCATCCTAGATGCATGTTGGGCATTATATATGATGACCCTAACAATTGAGACTAAATAATAGAGTTTTAGCAGAAGTAACCCAGTCTGTGTTTTGTTTACACGTATGATGCTTTAACAGTGTGGGTGGCTGATCTACTTGGTGTCATTGGGAGGGACACGCCTACCCCTTATACATGTGAGGTTTTAGATATTGCCTATTATAGATTGACTGTCCATTAGTGCACTTTTGTTTATGATCCTGCCTGCCTTCTAGTGCTACTGATTGATTGGTTGATTCTGTCCCATGTATCTGATGATGTTTCTCGACAACGCCCATTACACACACGCTGTGAGTCTCTGGCATAACTGTCACTATCTATTCTTCTGTGTGATGTAACAATTGCCTGATTGGCTGCCTCAGTCTGTGACACTCGATGACCCCCTATTGGTCACGCCCACCACTGACACGTGGGGCGTTTTTGGCTGTACATGGCGCTGATGATGTTTGGTATGTGTGTTTCTCCTAATTGCAGATATACATATATGCATCTTGTCTGCTTTTTTAAACATCTGGTTTGCATCTGCGACTTAATATGTGCATATCTGAATGTTGAAATGTTAAAGCCGTGCTGTAACTGGCAACTATTATGAAACCAGTTAACAAACATTAGGGAGGGAGCTCCATAGTAATATATTATAGGATCAAATTAATGGATTTATATTGTGCACTTATACTGCCCAACATATATTGATTATTTATGATTATTTAAGTTTGATCATATACTATGTATCATATTGATTGCTGCAGAGTTTAATGTGTTACTTTGTTTTTTTGTGTATATGATTCACATGATGATGCTTATGGGCGGTTGTTCTAATTGATTAGGGGTGGGGCTAGCACCTGTTAAATATACTGTTTATTTCTCACATTCTCAAATTGTCCACATGTACAGTTTAACAGATATATGACATGGGAAGTGGTACATGTAAGAAATATTTTTATGTCAAATTCTTCTCTGATTGGGGGTGGGGGTAGCACCTGTTTAATACCTGTTTAATATACTGTTTGTTTCTCATTTTCTCACTTAGTCTGATGAAGGGGTGATTGATCCCCGAAACGTCACTGTTTTTCTTATGTGCCAATAAAGCACCTTTTTGCACAAATCCAGTGAGTGCATGCCTTTTTGGAACAGTTCATTTTGCTTGCCTGCACCCTGGTAGCTGACTTTGGAGGTGGGAGTGCGCTCTATTGTGTATATTATAGATAGATAGAGATATATATTGTACCAAAATACCATCAGCTATATGTAGAAATATTTATTTATGAATAAATAGAACATATTCTTCTATGTGAAGAACATTGGAATTTGAACTTTTCATATGTTCATGTCAATTAAGTACACTGGTGAGGTTTTTTCCTCTTTTTTTGCTCCATTGACTTCTATTGGGGAATATGTAAACACTTATGCGATATTCTAAGCTCGGCTTTTTGCTCTCTTCGGGTTAGCGCAAGAGCGAAAACAGTTTACTTTCAGCTCATAATAGGATTGCAACCCGACGAGGGCAAAGAGGACTTCTAGCGCAGTTAACGCTCCAGCGAGAGCGTTAAATAGCGCTCCACTCATAATCTAGCTCCTAAGCACTTATATATGTCTATATATGTGTACATATGTATTTATGTGTTTATTTGTGTATATAAACATATACAGTAAATACATA
>CAJPDP010227753.1:0-12117 GCA_905336975.1 Bombina variegata variegata | reverse complement strand
ACAAATAAGGCTAATTGATGGGTGGCGTTTGACTATTGAAAAATAACTGCAGTAAAAACAATGTTTTTTTGTTTTAAAAATTGTAAGACTTGGCTGATATGTTATTCTATAGCAAAACAACAGAAATGTCTTGAAATTCCAAGCTGTTTACTGTTCCTTTAAAGCTATTTAAATTAAGAAGCAGACTAAATAAGAAAAAAAATAAACAGCAAAAGCAAACACACACAGACATATTGCAGGTTTTTCAAGTGGGTTTTCACAAGAATTTTTAGAGATTTGCCAAACATATTCATGCAAAGTAATATATGACAGATAATTCATTATTGATAGTGGCTACCTAATGTGGTCAATTGGATACTATATTATAAAGCTAGAGAAGGAAGATCTGTTGAACAAACAAGAAAAAGTCTGAGTGGAAAAATAAGTGGAATTTCACTCTAGATTTGTGTTATGGTTGCATAGCTTGTAAAGATTGTCAAGAGCACAGTATGGTCAACTTTTTCAAAAGGCATATTAGCCATTTACTGTATGAAGGTCATTTCTTACTTTTGTTAGTCTTGTTTCAGCAAAATAAGAAAATGGGAAATCAGACTGACAGCCAGGAAATGAATTACAGTGAAAAAAAGACTTTGAATTTCATTCATTCCAGAAGTTTGCAAACAAAAAACAGAGAGAACCAATGAAGTATATTTAAGGTTTAACATTAGTGGTGACCGAAGCAAGTCAAAGTGTAAAGTACTAGCAGCTGAGATGTTAGAGGTAAAATGTAACTGAATGGATGAGAGGTGTCAGACTTTAGTAGGCCGAGGATTAAAGGGACATTGTCATATTATACTGTATATTATATAATATATATATATATATATATATACACACACATACACACACATGTATATATGAAAAATGTAGCACAAATATGCAAAGATCAAGGAACAAAATAAATGTTATTTAAAAAACTAAAAATGGTTGTTTGCTAGAAACTTATGTTTTGCTAATCCAGAGTTGACCAGAGGTTTACCATTTGAGAACTTCATTTAGCATTGTTTATATGACCTCTTTTGCTGAGAACTATGAGAAGTTAGATGTAAAAAGGCTTCAGCAACGTAGTTAAATCAGAAAATCTGCGGCACTTGCATGTAATGTGAAACAAATACAGGAAAAGTAGACAAAATATTGTGCACTGTATTTATTTATTTTTAAGAATGCCTAACATCATTTTATCATCAAATTCATTTTAGTTTAGTGACCCTCTAATGATCTCTCTGGTTGTGAAATAATGGAACTGAATTTCTACCTCTACTGCTCAAGCAAGGATATTCCACAGATGCTGAAAGCGTTCTTCTAGCTATGACATTAGAAGTAAGAAAGAGGGAAAAAGAAGAAGGGCAGCAGAACATTTTTGTTGTGGCTACAATGCCCAAGGATGACCTATGAGCCATAGTATGGAGTAAGCTCTTGGGGTGTTTTTTCTGCAGATGCTATTCTTCCAATATATTTCAAGGTGGGGGAGGGAGATATAAAAGGTTTAGGGGCATATTTATCAAGCTCTATATGGAGCTTGATGCCCCTTGTTTCTGGCAAAACTTCAGGCTCGTCGGAAACAGAAGTTATGAAGCAGACCGCTGCTCCATAACTTGTCCGCCTACTCTGAGGCCACGGACAGAAATCAACCCGGTCGAATACGATCGGATTCATTGACACCCCCTGCTAGCGGCCGATTGCGCACAAATCTGCAGGCGGCAACATTGCACCAGCAGTTCACAAGAACTGCTAGTGCAATGATAAATGCCGACAGTGTAGGCTGTCGGCTTTTATCGATGTGCGGCGGACATGATATGCTACTTTGTATCATGTCCGCTCGCACATTGTTAAATATGCCCCTTAGTCTCTATTGCAGCAATGGGTTAATGTGCATATATTCTCTATGATCCAGCTATGAGACAGAAGAGCAGCAAAGTTGGTAAATAAATTGAACAAGCCTCTGTATAGCTGACAAGTTCCTCCTCTGTTCATTACCTTGGACGTGCTGGGAGATCAGAAAAACTAGTTTCCATGTTATCTAAATGATGGAAGCACTGCCTGAATCCTGTCAATGCTTCACAATTGGCTGCAATCTTCTTTGGGTAATTACCTCCTAGTTACATTAGAAGCAAACCGTAATTACAAATAGCAAAACCTGCTGTGAGTATTCAGACATTACAAGGTGCAATGTTCATGGTAGCGAGAATCTTAGGGATGCAGTATCTCCTCTCTAACTGCTCTTCTGAGATGGTAACTAACCTAGACCCCCTAAGGTAAAGTTCCATAGACCACAGCATATAATCCTTTGCTGACACAGTGTGTATCCACATTTCTGGCCACTTACTGAAAATAGTTAAATTAAACTCATTAGACATTATTTATTAAAAAAACAGTGGTGCAAGTAAAAGGAAAAAATGAATCACATTAGCAAATTCAACTGTTAAAAGTACTCAACTGTTATTAAAACTCAGAGGTAAATATGACTGTGCTAATCCCTCTATTGTTTACAACAGAAATGATAGTTTCTCCAGTTCATGCTCTTGGCCCCTTATTTCTCAAACTGTTGTATCTTTTTCCCTGAGGGAACTTGGGCCACCAGGAGTTACCTTCTTGCTATTAAAAAGATCAGACCTGGTGTACATTCAGAAAAGGTAAACAGTATATCACAGACAAATCTGCCACGTAAAGTACACCACTCAGCCACTGTAAAACGTAACAGAGAAAGTGACATATTAAAAAAAAAAAAAAAGAATTTCATGGTGAAATGTGCCTGCTAAAATGTGTTATATCACAATGTTAAAGGGACATTAAACTCAAAATAAAAACCCTGTACATTAATTCATGTAAATAACACATTGCTGTGTCATAACATTTCTAACGTTTTGCTGCAGCAACTGTTAAAATAAATCCTTTCATTTAGAGATGTATACCTCCATATGTTTGCATAAGTCCATAGATGAAAAGTAAATATATCAAGTATTTTTTAATTATATGGAAGATTTTAAATCAATATTATTCTTAAATTGCGGTTACAAATCCTTAGTGAACAATATTATCTCTTTAAGAGTATTTGGCATTCTTTGAGGAGGGGTGCCCAGACTTTAGTTTGATCTTCTTATACATCAGCCAAAGAAAGAAATTTGAATTAGCTCATATTAAGCAGTTATTTTTGTTTTTTTAAATAATCTTTTATTGAGGTTTTGCGCAAGAAAAAAGATACACAAATAATGTCATGGCATAAATGACAGCATTTTTATGGAAAACATTACAATGATGTATACAGAAGACAATATGAATGCTAAAATATAAACATCTGAAACCTCCACTTTGAAGTTATGATTGCTTTTATGAGTGACTAATGAGCTGGCTACTTATGGGCCCATTGATATTGGTAACACTGGTTAGGTATGTTAGTCAAATTGAAGAACCTATTGGGTCTAATGACACTTAGTAGGTAGATAAGTAGGGATATTATCAGCGGGTAAACACTGCTTGGAATTGAGGGGGGCAGATTGATGAAGAAGTACTATGGGAGCTAGGAGGACAAAAAATAATATAAACTGGAATATAGTGCCACACTATACGTAACTTTACTTTTATTTTATTTACTAAGTTAATGCACCCAATTAGCATAAAGGGAAGGGGCATATGTTCAAACTGGTTTATAGTAAACCTATCTCATTTTAAGAATTAAACTGTAGGCGCTGCTATTTAGGTCAGATAGGTAAGATAGATCTCAAAACAGTAGGCTTGATAATAAGGACATAGAACGCTTTGCGTAATAAAATTTAGTTATATATAACAATGACTAAATAGAACCTACTATTGTCCCACCTCTCCGTCTGAGAGAGCTAATGAGACACTATAGGTAAGGTGCCAAGAACATTTGATTAACCATTATTGTAGTTAGGTATGAGACAGCAGCTAAATAAATAGAGTGCCCCGTCTGCTTTATCTTAAAATTTAAGGTCCTCTCTCAAAGTGGAACCAAGATATGTAACTCTATGTTGTGCCACCTCGGCCGCAGGTGGCTTCTCAAGCACATTACTATAGTCCCATAGCAGGAGGAAATTTATTACACCCATTCGGGGTATGTTTACGCGGAGTAAAGGGTTGCTAATATATGGGCACAAAGTCCCATGTTAGCAGGTATAACAGTGGCTTAGCTACTGCTCTGACATATAGGTATCATTATGCTTAACCACATTAGTAATCTAACCAACTAGAAGATCTCACTAGAACTCCAATAATTGATTAAGCAATACCTGCTGTATAAAGAAACATCATATATAACAGTATAGTTCCATGAAAAAAAGGGGAAAACATATATAACATCCCAGATGCAGCTTAATCTTCAAAGAATAGGCAGTGATCAGCAACATCAATGGTAACCGCTAACGTTTAGGTAGGCAGTACAAACCCTAGCAGCTAGACTGAACTGAGATCAAATTAACCATCTAATTCCTGCCCTCACATACAATGAATAGAAATGTCATAGGAGCTTATCATTGAATAGAAGTAAGCGATTATAGCTAACAGGTCCTCTATTATTGCTATGGTATCTCTATGGATTACATAGTAATTACTAATACATACTCTGATTGTAACAAAAATAGAGAAAGTGGGTTCTGAAAGCAATATGTCCTCTAGCTGCAAGTCTAATGATTTATAAAAGATACTATGTAGTTGTGCGTTGTGGTCAGCAATAAAGTACCTTTACTTGGCAAATAATCTGTCATCAGGCTCCAGGTGATACTAAGCAGCTTAGTGTAAGAGCTCTGTGTTGTAAATAGTTTATCAAACTGCCTGTATAAAGATATATGCCATCCTATAGGGTACAAACTTAATGGATTAAAAGGCATAATAGTCCTCATAAATGGTTAGTTCTTATGATAATGGAATTTTTTAATGTGTACTGATCAGGGCACTTCTATATCATCACTTGCAGGGTTCTCATATCCCAAATCATCACTTGCAGGGTTCTCATATCCCAAATCATCACTTGCAGGGTTCTCATATCCCAAAGTTGTATAATAGAATGTCACACAGATTAAAAGCTGCCCAACCATTATAAGACTTTTTTTTTAATACATTTTTATTGAGGTTTAGTATTCAATAACAGATACACAGTATTTCAAATGGCATACTGGTACACAAAGAAAAAGTCATATCAAATACATTGATATAAACATATATTTGTATCTCTTACATCACATAAATGTTTAAATATTCAAAAGATGGACCTCATATTTTCAGAAAAAAAACAAAAAACGAAAAACAAGAAAACACGTTTTCTTTCGCTTTAAAAAGATGTAAAACAAGTCTCACATATGAGAAGTATGGATTAAAGCATACGTAGACATAAACTTGAGTTTCTTGAGAAATACAAGTACAAATTTTTAAAATAGTACAGCAAGTGCATTGCATCAATATATAAAGAAACTCTAAAGTTCAAAATATGTTTAGAAATGTAAATAGAGCTTAATAATATAAGTTGACTTCAAACCAAACAGTATAATTACCAATATAAAAATGACCTGTGTAAACTTGCTAAAATATGTGTAATCTTTGTGTATATAGAGTAAAAAGGAAGTAAGGACCTGCGACAATGCCTCAGTTTATTAGGAGATGTAAAATTGGAGTAGAGGGAACAGGAAAAGAGGTATATGCCTGTTAATAAGGGAGTAGAACAATCAATAAATTTGTATAGGGTAGGCTTACATGAGTCTTAAGGACCATGATCTATTAAATAATGCTCCGGATCCGGCTCCACCCAGGGCCCTTGGGTTAGCGCCAGATACCAATGATAACAAAAAGGAGAATTGAAAGGTTCACATTTTCAAATACCTAAAATCCCTTAGAAAGAACTGTAATGTATCTGAATATAATTCCTGTTCTCAGATTGTCTACTCAACTCTACTGGAGAATTAACATGTCATCTATCGGCAACAGGTCGCTAAAGAATAAAAATGAAATCAGAAGCGGTGCTTGTCGAGGTAAAGCGCAAATTTGTCTCTGGGATTTAAGTACATACCCAGAGAACTGTATAAAGGTGGGGGGGTGGAAAGCGTGGAGCCATCCATCCAAATGTTAAGAAGCTATGAAAAAATGATACCAAGAGTGCTGTCTCAAGACTATCTATATAAATGTGACCTAACATCGACATGTGTAACTGAAGTTGTTCCTTGAGAGGGCCTGTAAGTACATAGTTAGTCTAGTGTAAATGGGCAGCTGTATCTCTCGGCTCACTGCAAAACATTCATAAAAAATCTGAATAAAATTGTATAAGGATTGCTCTATAGCCACTGTTAATAGAGATGGTCTCTATGTGATAAAACTAAAGATTGCACAGACTGTTTCATAAGGCATGAGAAAAGAAAACAAAATAAGCCAAATACTAAGTTTTAGGAACATAAGGCACAAAGGAGATGATATCATAGCACAGTTTAAGCATTTATCCAAACTTGAATATAGCTACACTGAGATACTAGATTAGAAACTATTCATCAGTATAAATAAAAAGCAGGTAGACATATGTATCATATGTAACATTTACCATAAAGTTCTAGAAGAGAATAAAAAGAAAAACAATATAAATATAAAATCTGTACAGCTCATGTGCCTAGGTGTGTACATTGAATAGTAAAGCAGCTGTGACATAATGAAGGGAAACAGGCTCAAATAATAAACCTCATCTCAAGTACATATGTATCTCCAAAACTAAGGCATTAAAAGTAGGGTAGGGCTCTCAAAGTATAGTATATACATCTAGTAGAATATAGGTTGCCATGAGATAGTTATAGAAAAGTATTACACAGCGTGTAAAAATATAGAATGAATGTAAAACAATTGTAAGCATATTTGGAAGTAGGCAAGTTGAATTTTAAAGATGGTAGACCCAAATATGAATGCTTATGTTATAAATCTTACCAGGCAGCTTGGCATAATAAAGCTATAATGAGACCTTGCATGTGATATAGCTGGAACATTCTAAAGTAAATAATGTATATAATTTAACTACATAGCTCTGTAAAAAATATCATATGAAGAAAAGTGATATATAATGGTTTTTATATAATGCTATATAAAACAAAACATGTGCTTGAGTTAACGCTTAAATAAAATAAAAATAAATCATAATATAGAGCAATCAAATGTTTACAGTCTGTCATTCAAGAAAACAGGTCAAAAAGAAGAGAAAATAATCATAAAAAAATAACCGTTAGGGATTCAGTCAGATAGATCAGACTAGGTCCTTGATATGAAGACCCCTTCTAACTATCTTTGTGATCCTAACCAATACCAGATCTATGTAGTTTGTCTGAAGTAGTTTGCTGCTGCAATTCACAGATGGGAAGAGCTGACTGAACCGCTCCCATATAGCTGTCAATGATCACAAAGGTAATGTCCTTAAAGGCCTGTAGATAGTCCCCATATCCTCGGAATCATAGAGGATAAAGTTGTTGCACATAGAAATCGTCTTTATGACTTGTAGAGTGACCGAACCGGGAGTAATGTAGTTGTGATCCGTGTTTGGCTCCCATATTGGCAATGGCCATGTGTAGTATCGACAGCTGTGAAGGATCATCACCCTCAAACATCTCCTTGATTGGACTAGAGAGCGCGACTGTACAAAGATTATAATCTGTATTCCCATAGGCAGGTTGCTCAGTGCCCTTGAGGTGCCACATTGTGTATCTCAATATTGCTATATCACTAGAGGCTGAGTGGATCTGCCTGAAGGAGCCGCTCCCGCTCTGGGTAGTAATAGTAACTGTGTATCCATCACATGCAGTAGGTTCAGAATGTCTAGACCAGGAATATGAATGTTTGTCCTCCGCTTGCTTATGAGTATCATTGCATACTACCGTAACTGTAACAGCTTTGCATAATGCCTGCGTTAGGCTATAAAACTGATCCTGAAGGAGTTGAGCCATCACGAGCTGCCACATATCTCAGGCCGCCTCCATGAAGATGGTTGCCTTCATTATATTTACCAGTCAGTGGTGTTCAATCGAGCACTCTATTTCTTTTCGATCACCTCTAACCACTTTAGGGTTCCATCTTTAGAGTCTATGTGGCATTTGTATATATAAAATCATCTTTTTAGTTAAATTAGAGCCAGGAGCTCTGCGCTAACACGTCTTGTTCCTTTGGCAGCTGGCTCCACCCCTCCTATTATAAGACTTTAAATATTTTAGCCTACTCTGGTTTTATTCAATCCGATCTGGGAAGACTTTAGAATCTGCCTTATGTTCCCGGGTCTAGGGGGGGTTATATTGAGGCGTGGAGCCATAACGGCTCTGATTTTTCTAAGTTGGAGTTGGCTAATGAGAGGAGTGGCGTTGTAACTCCTGGTGTTGTGGAGTATCCAGACTTCGCTTCAAAGGATCAACCGCTTCCCTCTCTGCTGGGGTAAATGTCCATATTAGATGCATCGTAGCTTCCCGAAGGTCGGCTAAAGAGCTACTGAGGTTTGACTTAGTGAGGTTATATTTCAAGTTCGGTTGAGAGAGAATGCTGTGCTCGTGGATCACACTATCCTCAGCTGCTATAGGTTTGTAGTGAGTTTCCTCAGAGAGTGGCTCTCTTAGCGCCTTTTTGAGACGGTCATATCCCCCTTTGCATCTTTCTCTTACGCTCTTTAAGTAAGACTCGTAACTTTAGATTTGCTTCCTCCATAGCTTGTGGTAGTGATAACTATGTGAGAAGTGGTGCTTTTTAGGATATGCAGGGGATATGGGCCTCCACCATGCGTATATAGTTCCTTGTGAGTGAGTGGTTATTGGTTTTATCAGTAAAATGTACAGTGCTTGGCGACTTGAGATGTGAGACCTATCTGCCTTCTAATTATAGACTCACTGTGATATCTGCATCGTGGTATGTGTGGCGTGGTCCGTTTTGCTGCGATTCCGATCTGGCTGGCTGAACGGTGTGGGCAGCTATTGGTATATAGGCTGCAATGTTCCGGTCTCATTTTAGCACGTCTACGGATAGCCTACCAATGCGGTCCTCAGAAATCATCCAAATACCATCTTCTTGAAATATGTTAGCTCCCTCTGATCATAGCCAAGATGATGTTTAGGAGAGTAGCCGGAGGGCTACAAAGTTGCAGCCATGTTGGTCGATGGCTAGTTCTACCCCGAGCAGCTAAAGTTTTAACTTTCTTGTAGGAAAGCCTTATACTTATCCCAGGCATTCTTGAAGTCCCCCACAGTGTTTGTCTTTACCTCTAAAGGAAGTTTATTCTACTCTATTTGTGAAGAAGCGCTTCCGCAAATTTCTCCTAAACCTGAATATTGAGATGTGTGTTAATATACTTCAAGGTTTCCTCTATCCCTTCTCTCCTCTCAGGTATACATACAGGTATTATTTTTACATAACATAACATTTTAGTAGCCTTCTTCTGAACAGAGCCCAGTTTGCTTATATCCTTCTGGTGTTATAGCCTCCAGAACTGCACACTAGTAATCTAACTGCCTAACTAGCAATCTGTAAAGTGGCATAAGAATCTCACTTTTTCTGCAGGTAATACCTCTTCATATACAAGCAAGCATAAAGCTGGCCTTAAAGGCATGTGAAACCCAACATTTTTCTTTCACGATTCAGTTAGAGCATGCCATTTTAAACAACTTTCCAAATTACTTCCATTAGCAATCTTCCTTAATTCTCTTGGTATCCTTTGTTAGAAAGCAGGGACGTAAACTTAGGAAGCTGGCCCCTTTCTGGAGCATTATATGGCAGCGGTTTTGCAAGAATGTTATCCATTTCTAAGATGGCAGTACTATGTCCTGCCATGTGATGCTCTAGATGCATACCTAGGTATCTCTTCAACACAGAATACCATGGGAAAAAAGCAAATTTGATAATAGAAGTGAATTGGAAACTTTTTTAAAATGGTACGCTCTGAATCACAAAATAAATATTTTTGGTCTCATAGCCCTTTAACTGCTGCGGCTGGGAGCATGCCTCCGTGATTTTCAGAACAAACTAGGGAGCCTTTTTCCACTTTTATTGCTGTCACTTAATCTATATAGCCCCGGCATAGTTTGTAAATAGCTTGTGTGTCACTTAAATAAAATATGGCATGTTATGCTGTCCCTTAGAACTGAAAGTCTAATGATTTTCATGGTATAGTTTGAGATTTCTGATTTGTCTTTTCAATTTCCACATTTGTTTTACTCTCTGGTTGAAGATGAAAATGATATCAATTAATTGCTGTTTGATTACCATGTAATTACTCTATGACTCAGAATGGTTTCAGACAAAGCGTGCGCTATCTGTATCTTAACAGCATGATAGATGTTTGAGTAATATTTCAGAAACCTTGGTAAATATGTTGTGATTTAGATGCAGCTTTAATCATATCCTTACGCGCTGTCGGGGCTGTGAAATCATGTTACCAATTCCTCTACATCTGCCAGAACTACTCGGCTTTGTTGTGAAAATTACATAACACATTGAATCCCAGCTGCTGTACAAGACCCTCATTCAATAAGACAGTACAGTAAGTTAAAAAGTAAATAGACCTAAAACTGTTTCTTCACCTGTAACTGCGCTACTAGTCTTCAAAACTTGCTTATACCTTGAATAGATCTGGCAACTTTTCATAGAATTGTTACATGTTCCTTTTTTAACAGACCTCATAAAAATACTTTGGCTTAAATAACTAAGAGAAAAAATATCCATCTACCCATCGTATGTCAGTTAGACTAGGTCACTGGTGTTCCCACCTGTCCTTAGGGAAAACAGGCCAGATTTTGAGGATATCTGTACTAGAGCACAGGTGAAATAATCAGCTGATTAGTAAACATGGTTATACTACCTGCTCTCATCCAAAGTAATCCTGAAAATCTGGCCTGTTAGGGAGGCGTAAGGACAGATTTGAAAACCAGTGGACTATGTAAAGGAGAATACAGGATCACACTTTATGTGTTTAATGAGTCCAGAGAAAGGTTATTTGATTGGATGTACTGCCCGCCAACTCTAAAGCTAAAAAATAATAATATGTGGGAGAGCTTTTGATAAACATATTTTTCATTAAATTTTTAAACTACACTAAAAACAAAACAATACAATTGGTCTACTTTCCCTTTAAAAGCACAGATTCCAAACACACCACTTGAACAGTTATTTTCTTATATCTAAGAAGAATTCACAACAATTTAATCCTCACATTAAAATAGCCAATATCAGGATCTGACTGATGGAATGGGAATCTCAACTGCATCTATTTACTAATAACCAACTAAAATTTTAATGCCACTAAATACAGGGGCACAAAATATTTCTTCTTCTTCCTTGTAACACTAAAAATAGACCACTTTCTAGCAACATCAATGATCCTGTGCTAAATAAGCCTACTTTCTCTCCTAAGGCTCCTGAAAGGAAGACTCTGTCTATCAATAGAGATGCAGCAGCAGATATCTCTATCTATCCTCTATATTCTGCATCTCTATTGAAAGACAGTCTTCCATGTAGAACTGCAGTATGATATGCACAAGCATTCATAGTTTAAATTTATTTTACTGAATCTTTTTCATACCATATACTGATGATAAATAGAGAAAGGGAAGGAGATATATATTTCTGGTTCCCTCTGTCTGAATAGATTAAATAAACAAAATATAAGTAGGGATAACTCAAAATACAGTTCATCATCCACACCATTACAGAGCTGTAAATAACATTGTAGCTAGGTGTGCATGTTCCAAAACGAATACATATAGTATCTGTCATGCACTAATTTGCCTTGTTCTAACGGTGTGTTTCAAATAATGGGTTAAATAATCTTAATCATTGAATGTTTTGTTAAATCTCTCTTTAGTTCCGGGGTTCTTCAAAACTCTCCAAGGTTCAAATGGTAGCAAAATTCTAGAAATTAGCCTACAAGCACACATGTTCGGGGTATAGTGATGAGAGCTCTGTGGGGGGCAAAAGAAGACCAGACTAATCAATTGCTGATAAAGAGTAAAAAATTAAAACACAAAAATTGCATATCTTCTTATATTAGTCTGACAGCTATTGCAGATTAAGTGTATAAATATTTTTGTCTCTGGATCAAATGAGCAAATGAGAAAACAAAATTTATGCTTA
>CAJPDP010227742.1:0-10722 GCA_905336975.1 Bombina variegata variegata | reverse complement strand
CAAGAATCTCTGCTGTGATACCTGTGCATGCTTACCTAGCTCCTGAAGCCAAGCATCTTTGCTGTGATACCTGTGTATGCTTACCTGGCTCCTGTAGCCAAACATCTCTGCTGTGATACCTGTATATGCTTACCTTGCTCCTGAAGCTAAGCCTCTTTGCTCTCATACCTGTGTATTCTTACCTTGTTCCTGAAACTAATCATCTCTGCCATGATTCCTGTATACGTCTATCTGCATCCTGAGAGCCGAACCCTCACCAACAGTACCCACTGGGTAGTCTGTGCTTGTTTAAAGACTTTTGCCTGTTATACTTTGGGTTTTCTATTCCCTTTTCCCTTTCTCTAGAATATTGTTGTTTATAACTTTGCTTCAAGTATTCACAAGAAAATAATTTCTTTGTCCATGTCCTGTGTATCTATTCCTGCATACCGAGTTCCACACACCTCCCTTCACCCTCACACTCTTTGACTTCCCTCCCTCCCCTTGAGAAGGCTGAGAGAAACTGTCAATCTATTCTGCTGCTCCTTCCTGGTTTGAATTCATTGGACAATGCCTGCTTGCATCATAAACAGCATCAACCGAAAACACAATTTTTAAAGAAAATAAAGCAGTTTTATTTTCTTTTTTGTTCATTGAATTTTTGCAAAGAAAAGAACAAAAATGCATGTATACATATTTATATTTATGTGTTTATTTGATAAAATATGTATGTCTACACATACATATATAGACATACATATACATGTATACACTTAAAGTGAAAGTAATGTCAAAGGTAATGCAAAGTGTCACATTAGAAATCATATAGGATTCAAAACACGTGCCCTGTTGCATATCTTATTGCATAAATTGAAAAATGTATACAGAAATTAGGAACCATCCACACTTTTGGATGGACCATGAAATATATTTATAAGAATAAATCAAAACGTAAGGAGAAATTACAAAAAAGGGAGATGTGGCCCTATAGGCCATGGAATCAATTAAGCCACAACGTTATATATTAATTATATTTTGAGAGAGCATGCTTAAAATGCTTAAATAGTTTACTGGGAGTTTTTAAACATACGCAAATGTTAACTTTTCAAACATTGCCACATGTTACATTTTTTTTAACTGAAAGATAGTCTCACTTACACACAATAAGATGCTTAAAGGGACATAAACCCTATTTTTTTTTTTTTTTCATGATTCAGATAAAAAATACAATTTTAAACAACTTTCCTGTGTATTTCTATTAAAATGTACTTCTATTATCGAATTTTCTTCATTTTCTTGTTATCCTTTGTTGAAAAGTTCAGGAGTGTGCATGTATCCGCAATACTATATGGCAGCAGTTTTGCAAAAAATGTATACATTAGCAAGAGCACTAGATGGCAGCACTATTTCCTGTCGTGTAGTGCTCCTGACGTGCATGCTACCTATCTAGATATTTAATTAACAAAGAATAATAAGAGAACAAAGCAAATTTGACAATAGAAGTAAATTGGAAACTTTTTTTAAATTGTATTCTCTATCTGAATCATGAATGAAACATTTTGGGTTTCCTGTTCCTTTAAGATGTGTGCTTAGTTTAATTCTGGTTTTTCTTTTAAAAATTTTTTTATTTCATTTGTTTTATTGTTATTTACATTCCTCCAGGTGTCAAACTGGTGAAACAATTCTGAAAATAAAACCCCCATGCTACTCTCAGAACATAAACAACCATTTAACCTGAATCTATTTTTAGAAAAACAGCTGTTTGCGACCTATCATACTTGCGTTTTACAAGTCACTTGCCAGTCAGTACCTAACAAACTGCATGAAAATCATACACGTTTAAAGCCACTGAAAATAAATCCTGACACATCTATAAATTTTCTGCTTCCGAAGTTTTATTGAGATTCATATTATAGAAAATAAGGTAAAATAAAGAAAATAAAGTATTCTATATAATAATTATATTAGCATTTAGTAAATTTACTATTGAGAAAAAAGGGGTTTTGTATTTAATATTTATAAGTTGCTTTTTAGTTACAGGAAAAATATCTTAGATATTGTATTTAAAAATTGGCTGGATGGAACTTACTGCTATTGTATTGATAATATATTGATTTATTAATAGGGTATGCACATTTTTCTGGTTGATAAATTGAAGTTATAGAAGACTATTTTTGGATTAGATATTTAAATTATACTTCCTGGAAATCATATTAGATTTATTGAAATTTGGTAAGATTTTATTGTAATATTTCGGATAAATTTGCTAACCAAACGTTGTTAAATAAGGCATATTGTTTATTCGGTTAATGTTACTGGCTAATTATAAATTGCTCGAGTAAAATTCAATTGTGATATTTGATATTTAATTCATTTTGACTTAAGGTTAATTTCTAAATAATATTGTGTCCATATCCAGGATAACGATTTAATTGAATATTAATTAATATAAATATTTCTGTAGCTTGCTTTATATTTTAATATTGTAATAAGCAATTATATAAATCTGGGCATAATTGAAATCCTATGAGAAGCAGTGTAGGTTTATATGTCCTGGAGAGATGTACAGAAATGTGCCAACCTTAAAAACTCTTATCCCAAAGAAAAAGTTTAAGTGACAGTATCCAAAAAAAAGTTGGCGCAACAAACGTTGCAATTCCTGACATATGGAGATGTTGTTATATTGTGTAAATTCTGTAATGTTTTGCAATATTATCAATAAAAACTTTGTGCTGCTATCATAGACAAGGATACAAAAGGATACACAAAGAAACAAACACTGCTACAGGGCTTTCATTACCTGAAGTGTCACCAGCCGGCAGAAGATCACAGCGGATACACCAGGATCGATCACGTGAGTAATAGTTGTTACCACGACAGATCAGAAGGATACAAGGTGACTACTATTACATTGTGTAATACCTACATAGAGATATAAACACTCACGCTGCACGGGTCAGTATTATTGAGTGAGCCAAAGAACTTGCCAACGATAAATTTCACATGTCCTACTTTACAGATTATTGTATATTTCTCACACTGTTTTTATATCTGGTACTGTTTTTATTCGATTATATATTTGAAGCTGTAAATATTTGAAGTTGTAATACAAAAATATTTTAATGTTTTTAGACACCGGTGTCATATTTCTAGTCAGATTTCTAGACCTATATGGTTCATATATTTTTTAATTGTTATAAAATAAATATTATTTGAATCTACCAAGCAATTGTTATTTCATTATATTAACTTACCCATTAGTATCTGAGAGTATTATATATACACATTTTTTAAAATGATAGATATTGCAATAGAGAGTCAGTAATTGCAACGTTTGTTGTGCCACCTTTTTTTGGATACCATAATTGATATCCTGTTTTTTTTTTATATTTATTATATTTTTATTGATAATATTGCAAAACATTACAGCATTTACACAATATAACAACATCTCCAAATTTAAAGCAGTGTTTGATAGAAAGCAATCATACATTTGTTGTCCTGTAATCTTGGCAATGGGAATAGGGGAGGGAGGAGGAGGGAAGGGAAAAGGGTAAAACTGGGAAAGGGAGGACACAATTTAAACTTAAACATTAAACATCAGTTGGTCAGGGATAACGATATCACATACATCATTGTTATATCAAGTTTGGATGTCAAATACAGATCAAATGCAAACATCACTCAAGAAAATAAAGTTGGTGTCTAAATAATTTGGTTTATAAAAATAGCATGAGGGGAGTGGGGAAATAAATGCAAAAGAGCACACCTCCTCATATTAGACAGATTTAGAGTATTTATATTGTTCCCATAAGAACATCATATCATGATAGATATTCGAATTACCACTTTTTTTATTTTTTTTATTTTATTTTATTTTTATTGAGGAAACGATATCACACTGTTACATACTTAGCAAGCAATAATACAGAAGGAGTCTCAAGGTATGACTAGAAAGTAAACATCACGTCATGCTGAAACGGTATATAAAAGTCCAAACTGCCAAACTTTTCTGTTCCTCGTTTCAATTTTTTAGGATTTCGTTGCGACATCAATTACAAACAGATCCACTAGTGGGATCATACTATTTACAGATCGAGGATGACATAGAGAATAATCATAGGTAGTGTCAGTTAGCAAAATACAAAGTGTAACTTCATAACATTCTTCAGATAACATTGCAAGTATATGGAGGGAATAACAATGAGCATTCTGCAATGAAAATCACACTATTAAAACTGAGTTTAAACAAATTATAATTAAGGTCACTCTACCCAATCTAATGAATATTGTAAGAGCAGCTGTTGCAGATTATAGGGTAAACAATAGTACAATCTTCTAAGTCAGAGTTTCACAGAACAGTATTAGCATCAATACATATTATTGTACTCGAAAAGACTAATAAATAAGCCATCAAACCATAATTAGCAGTCTCAAATACCTCATTTTATGTTTAGTTGCATATAAGTTTCGTCGTGTCTACGATGTCGTCCCGATCCACTGGAGGGATCAATTTTCCAGAGTCTAGTGGAAGACACAGAATGGCTCCCTGATACATGTACTAGTTGATATTTTAACATAAGGCAATTGGATGCCAATGCATAAATACAAACTCTAAACAGTAACACACACATAGTATGGCGCACATAATGAATTGCATATAGGAGCAATCCAGAGATAACTCTACTAATTGTTAATATGTGAAAAATAATGTAGAATGTAAATGATTATTGGGGTAGGGCCCAAAGAGTCGGCTCAAGGCTCTTCAGACTGGGCAGATACTGCGTAACTCTGCCTAAAATTTAATACCAGTAATTCCTGGTATGGGCTATTCAAGTGAGTGCTTTATATTAACTTAGTAACAAGAATTGAGGGCCTGCATTAGCCATATTGCTTGAGGCTGGCCTATATAATATTAAACCCCATGTAGTCAGGAGAGTATGTATCTCTGTTCTATGTGGTAGGAAGGGGATATCTTCTATTCAGTAAGTCAAAATAGGAACTCATATGATTTACTCGAAACGTGGCCAGTGATGCATCAGCCGTATACAGGTGACTGTGATGGTATAAGTACTGATGTAGTAGTAAGGTATGGGTGCTTCACTATAACAAAGCGTAAAGCCTGTGTAAGGTAAACAGCCTACGCTATAGGCACTAATATGATAGAAAGGTAGGATAACCAAGTATACCCTTCATGGCGTTTATATTGGTTAATGATCCAAAAGCTCTGTAAGAGGTATTACTCCTATTAGGAATAAATTAAGTAGTAATCTCTGAAAGTTGGGGCTTCCTCTACCTCAAGTACTACAATAATGCTCCTGATAGGGCTGAGTCATAGTAAACATACAACACATACAGTACCTGGGATAAAGCATGAAAGCACATATATTCAATGACAGCATAGCTTTAAGGTGCTGAGAAAGTTAAACCCTCAGGACCTAATATATTATATTAATTGTATTATGGATACTAAAAAAAAATGGCAACAAGCAGGGAATACAGGTAATGGTACAAATCATAGTCCAAACTGTGAGAAAATAACATAGATAGTATTGCTAACAGAGCAATTGTAAAACTGTCGCTGTGTAGGAAAAAAGTTCAGAGCTCGCCTTGCATTATAGTCTATAGCGATCATCCCACACTTATTGGGTAAAATTAAAAAAGGGCCGCTGAGGGGCCTCCGGCACAGAACTGACCCACTTCCAAGGAAAAGAGCCTCAGATTGAAGAAGATTTTGCATTGCCGTTAAACAACACTTCTCCAAAGAAAGGTCAGTCGTACCTCTCCAAGAAGCTCCCGGCCAAACGCTGCAGACCGGGAATGAGTCTGCCATCAAGCGCACAGTTGTTTGCGATGCGACAGTGCTTCGCTCCAGGGAGCTATCCCAAGGCTTCACAGCCATGCTCAATCTAGTCAGGTTCAGTCCCGTTTCAATGCTCTTAGCTGCAGGCTTGATCATCTCTGACCCCTCTCTCAGCTGGGGAATGTACTCACGGCCCTCAATCGGGACCTCCAATAATTGTGCAGGTTCTTCCACTGTATCTATATGTATTTGGGTGCTGGATGCTGTGAAAGGCGCTGGGCCTGTTGCTTCTGTCGGATGATCTCCACATGTTCTGCTTTGTATATGTAGAGTTAGCTTGTCAAATCTACAGTTGTTGTTCAAAATCTTTCAGAAGGGTATACAGGGCGATGTTTAGGCCCTCTCTCTCAGGAATAGCCATATTGAACTGGATTACCCCCGTTCACAGGGGGGGGGTGCAAGTAAGCACTGTAGGCAGCACTTTAGTATATCCTCTCACCCACTGAGCTAGGAAGTCCCAATCGTCAAAATTTTCATATGTGTCTGTTAAGCCAGTAATTAGGCATTCAAAGACAGTCTTGATAGTGCAAGTTTCTGCTGGGATTAAATAATATTTAGCGGGTTCTCCATAGCACTGCAGGAGCTAAGTAGGAAAGCAACTTCTCATGACCGTGTTTAGACACGCCCTGCCCAAATTACCACTTTTAAAATAATAATATCTTTCTAAGATTAACAACTTGTTCACCAAAGATTCCCAATTAGGGAGGGCAGGTAATTGTGGTGATTTCCAATATTTGTGAAATAACTTTTTTGCAGCATTTATCATGATTTGAGCAAGATTCCTCCTAATCTTACAGGTGATTTCTGAAAGAGCTTTAAATAATTAGACTTCTGGTTTATATTCAATCGAGAGGTCTATTACTTTACAGATTACATTTTGAATTTGTGTCCAAAACGGATTTAAGACATTACAACTCCACCAAATGTGCAACATATTCCCCTTTTGGTTGCAACCTCTCCAACACGTATCACTGGCATTGCGAAACATATGTTGCAGTCTACTAGGTGTTAAATACCACCTAGTAAGGACTTTTAAATTTGTTTCTAGGGAGGAAGAGGAATGAGATGATTTTGCAGCTGTATAAAACCACTTATTCCACTGTTTTGAAGTTATTTGTTGATTTAGCCAACTACTAGTGTAATGAGGTAGTTGTGGTAGATTGGATAGTTGCATTTGGGATATAATCCCTTTTTTTGTGAATGTGGTCAAGACATAGAGATTTGAATGTGGTTAAAGGTCTACGGAAGTCTCTCTGATTCTTGTGAGTCATTATATAATGACGTGTTTGATGGTATGCAAACCATGAGGAAAAGTGTTGGTATCCTGCCTCTTGTAGTGTTTCTCTGGGAAGTAGATTACGATCTTCAATAAGGTTATGAATAGGGAGGAGGTTGTGAAACGTTTAAGGTATATCTTGTTTCAAGGAACTCCAGGTGTCCCCTATCACAAATTCCTTATTTAAAAGTAGAGTGGTTAGGGGAGAGTAGGGTGAGGAAATATTTTTACACTTATTTCGGACAGTAGTCCATATTGATAGTGTTTCCTTAATGATAGGGAATGAGGCGGCCCTACTCAGCATAATTGATATCCTGTTTATTGCATAGATATTGTCGCCATGTTTATAATAATTTACCTGATCAGACTTTAGGAATTATTTAAATTTGGGATTAAATATTAATATTTAATAAAACATTTATTGTAATTTATTTCTGCATATCTCAACAGTATTATTTTGGAGTACACTACAGAGATTATATAACATTTAACTGGAGTGCACTGCTAACATTCTACTATATTGATTGGAGGTATTGTTGATGATCATTTTCTTATTATTATGAATTATCAATAAGTAAATAACATTACTGGAGGACACTCCTGAGATGTACTAAAACACCAATGAAAATTAAGGAAAACAAAAAAACACTGACAAAATTCATCATTATTTATATGTTTCCTTTAAATTACCTTAAAGTTGTTATACTCTTATCTTTAGAGTGCTGAAGAGCCGTGCTAACGCATTCTTCTTTTTCAGAGTCCCGGCCACGCTAATAGGTAGCAAGGCAGCTCCCCGGGTCTGTGTTAAAGGAGAAGGCACTCCAGGGCTCTAAAGGTAAGTATAAAGCTACAGGTGAGCTTTTTCACCTGTAGCTTTGAAACATTTTACATGTGTTTACCAAAAATGAATGTAAATGTTCTATGAATATTCAGTATTTGTTTAGTTCAAATTGAAACAAATACTGAATAGTACAGCCAACGAATATTCGGAGAAACTAATTACCTTGATAATTTTTACGAAAGATTCGGACTGACCACATTTTCTGGCACTGCACAAGTCTACTACTTAGCATACAACAAACCATCCACCATATACAAAGGAACAGTCGTATCTGGTGGGGATAACTGAAAACCCTGATCGTATTCATCAGGTAACGATGCAACAGAAGAAATTTACCCTTTTGAAGAATAGTATCAACTTGAGGGACAGGATCTGAAGGTGTATCAAGGAGTCTAGACAAAGCATCTGACATTTTATTCTTTGATCCAGGTAAAAAATAATTACAAAATTAAACCTAGAGAAGAAAAATGACCACTTGGCTTGTCTGGGTTTAAGTTATCTGGCCACTCTAAGATATTCAGGAATAAGGTGCTCAGTAAAGATGGTAATATTTTAGGTAGCTCCCACAAACAATTGCTCCATTCCTTCAAAGCACATTTAATCACCAGCAATTTTCTGTCCCCAACATTATAATTTTCTTCAGCTGAAGTAAAAGGTCAAGAAAAGAAAGCTACTTAATACCACTGACCTTTAACCTCATCCCATAGAGACACAGCAACACCCATAGCCACATTACAGGCATCCACTTCTAAAAAAAAAATTTCTGTATGTCTGGTTGAATAAGTATAGGTTCTGAAGTATACAGAGTCTTGATTCAGAGTCAGACAAGTAATAGGAGCAGAGACTTCACAAACATTTCTAATAAAGTATCTGTAGAAAATATCAGTGAACCCAACACACCTCTGCACAACTTTCTTGTGGGTGGGAATTAGCCAATATTGAATAACAGAAACTATATTGGGATCCATTTCAATAAAGTTTTTGTGAAAGACTATATCCCAAGAATTTGACTGTAGAAACAGAAAATTTAAATTTCTCAAAAAATAGGAATGCAATCCAGATATATAACGACGAATGTATCTAACAATATTAAAAATGTCATTCAGGAAGCATTGAAAGGCAGCAGGAGCATTACACAAACCAAGTGGCATAACTAAATATTCATAATATCCATATCAGGTCTTCCATGCATCGAAGATTCATGCCCCCTTAATCCTACCCAACATCTTCGGAATAAGAGGCAGAGGATAACAATTATGAATAATGATGTTATTGAGAGCTCTATAATCCACATAGGTTTGCAACCCTCCTTCCTTCTTCTCGACAAAGAATAAAGCTGGAGAAATAGTTGGCCTAATAAACCACTTAGATAAGTCTGTTCAATATATTCTTTTTTTTTTTTTTTATATTTATTAATCTTTATTAATGGAAAATTCAATACTGTTACAGGCATATTAAAATACGATTCAGACAATATAATAATTCTGTAAACTTAACATATTGTCCAGACATTGAGACCTTATGGGGCTTGGGTGTAAAAAATTTCCTCTTTTAAGTCTCATCTTTCATTTTGAAATCTAGATTGTCTCGTCCGGAGGCCATATCAAGTTCAATAACAGAGAACCATGGGTTTTTGGAATGTTTACATATTTCATATCAATCAAAGCATGTATTTAGAATTTTTCAACAGTTCTATTATATTCTATTAACATGTAATATTATAAATATAGTATAGGTGGGAACGGGGGGAGGGAGTAGGGGAAGGTGAACAGGGGGGTGGGGGGTAGGGTGGGGGGGTAAAAAACAAAACCTACAATGCCCAGGGATATGGTATCAATTCTTAAAGTAATGCCTTAATATAGCTACTTTGCCGGAACCTCCAACATTGTTAAAAACTGATATTGTTATTAAATATTGACATTGGCATTGGTATTGCTGCCACTGAAGAGCTGTGCATGTATCTGTGTGCTTATACGCGCCAACTGGAGTGAACCTACTGTTATGTGGGTTGTACTGATTTATATTTGTATTGTTCCCATAGAAACATAATGTCCCAGAATATATCCATCTTCCCCAGAGTAAAGAAGTAATATCTCTCCATTGTCAGAATTAAATCTACTTGATCTGTCCAACTTTTAAGGTTGGGAATTTGTGTGTTTTTCCATAATTTGCGGATTAGCTTTTTTGCCGCATTGATCATAAGCTGCGTAATGCTATGTCTAATTTTACAGGTGATATCAGAGATATCATTAAAGAGAAAGAGCTCTGGGGAAAATTTCGGGGAGAGGCCTATAACCTCTCCAATTGCCAAATGAATCTCTCTCCAGAATTGATTTAAAATAGGACAATTCCACCATATATGTAGCATTGTACCTTCTTGCCCACAACCCCTCCAGCACTTGTTGCTTGCATTTCTAAACATATGTGTTAATTTGTGAGGTGTTAAGTACCACCTCGTGAGGACTTTTATATTTGTTTCCATTTATGAGGCCGAGTGTGCTGATTTCGCTGTGGCATGGGACCAAAGTAGGGGTAACGACTTTGCTAGGGTTATCTTTAGATTCGCACTGTGGGACAAAGCCCACTTGGTCTCCATCTATTAGGACGGGCAAGAATTTATTTAGTCTGGTGGCCAGGATTTTAGCATATTATTTAAGATCTGTATTTAATAGCGAGATAGGTCTGAAGTTTGCTGGGGTGTCAGGGATCTTACCAGGTTTTGGCAATACTGTTATATGTGCTTGGAGCATGTTATCCGGGAAT
>CAJPDP010227598.1:0-12088 GCA_905336975.1 Bombina variegata variegata | reverse complement strand
ACTGCAAGATGAGATCTAGTAAGTTTATTTTCTGCCAAAGTTTATTTAGATGGAAATTTGGCTACAGTTTACTGTAAAGATTGTTATTTAACTAATCTAAATAAGTTACAGTAATTTTTGGGTTGACTGTCCCTTTAATACAAATCTCAGTAGTTTGATAATAAGCTCGTTTTTCAAAGGGCATACAGTATGTTCCATCTTTAGAAAGTACTCAACCACATGGCAACCCCTTTTGTGCTCAATTGAGGTATATAGAGACTCTACATCACATGTTGCCAAAAAGGTTTTATCATCTAGTACAATTTCTTCTATTTTGCAAAGGACATTCATTGTATCACATACATTTGAGGGTAGTGTCAATACAGTGTTGCGTAGTCTTGTATCTAAATATTTGGATGCTTGTTCACATAGGCTGCCCATTCCCGACACAATAGGTCTCCTTGGTGGGATATTTTTATTTTTGTGTATTTTGGGTAATAGGTACAGAGTTGCGTTTTTTTTGGATTGTTAACTTGTAGGAATTTAAGTTCCTTTTCTGATATTATAAGATCCGCTTTTGCACTGTTAATGATTTTTCTGTATGTAGTGAGATAATCCTCAGTTGGGTTCCCCCAAAGTTTTTTATAACACTTTTTGTCCCCCAGTTGTCGTAATGCCTCTATTAGATACATGTCAATAGGTCAGATAACAACATTGCTCCCCTTATCTGAGGGCTTTACTACCACGTCCCGCTACCCCTGTATTTCATAAAGGGCCTTACTTTCTTTGGCCGTCAAGTTAGATCTATCATCCTCTGAGATTTTTAGGAGTTCTATCGTCACTATTTCTGAATAGATATCTAATTGTGGGTACTGGGACTATTGTAGCATAAATTTAGATTTCTTATTAAGGCCCTTAATCCACCCTTGAGTGGTGACATTTTCAGCCTCACTGTCTTTTAATAGGGATACCAAGTCCAACATAGCTTGATAATCCTTATTAGATTCTTCATGTTTGCTATACATTTTATTTAAAGCATTTCTCTTACAAATAAGTGAAGATCTTTTATAATTTCAAATGTATTCATTTTCTTAGTGGGAGAGAAAAAGAGACCTCTTGCGAGGACACTAATGTGATGAGATGTTAGTTGTTTTTTAGAAAGATTGATGATTTGTAAGTTTACTTCATCTACCATTTCGGTCTCTTGGACCAATCTTCCCTGTTCTGTCTGTACCCCCATCTGTTCCTGTTTCTCAGGTTCCTTTCAACTTTTTCTAACCCTTCTCCTTTTTTTTTGGTTTTGGGTTATTTCGTTTTTTGACGGAATTGCTTCTCTGTCACTAGCACTTGGTACTAACAGTGTTCTATTCCCTGTATCTTCCTCTAAGGATTCACATTGGATTGGATTTCATCTCTGGTTTGGTTCCTTCTTCTTCAGGGATTCTTTTCATCCCATGTAAAAAACTTACCTTTCTCAAAGTCTCTCTGTTTAATTTATCACATTTAGTCTTAATTATCTCTTTCTCCTTATCATCTAATTCATCTCTCATTTTCTTATACGCTGATTTAAAATTTTCTAAATTCTCAAATTTATTCAATTTGAGGCTTATTTTTGCAATTTCTTTGTTAAGTTTGTCTACGATCTTATGTTCATAATCTGAGAGAATTGCCACTAATACCTCTGAACATCTTATTAATGCTTGTTCCCAACCTTCCCTATAGTTCTCAATGTGGAAACTGAAAGTGGAAAAAAGGCGCACCCTTAAGCCCCTTGGTATGATGTGTATTGCAAGGTATCTGTCATAAGTACTTTTGTTCCAGGTAGACCTTGTATGTTTTCTGATTAGGTCTCCTAATGCTTTTAAACCCTGTTCCCAGTCATCAATTTCAGTAGGTATACTATTTTCACTCCCAATGTTAGCAAATGTTTTATTAATATTGGCTTGTCTATTTTTTTCTCTACTGAGAAAATCTTCCATTTGATTTATGGAAGCCATATTTGACCCTAAGAAATGACTACTGAATAGTCTATAATATGTTTAAACAAGTAAACAAGAGTAGAGATCGGGGGTGGCGGGCACCTTTGAAAAAGCAGTAGCAAATTGTGCGTCAGGCGTTCGCACTGCTCCCTGTCTGTGTCCACCATAATTGATATATTCCCATAACTGCTGTGGAATTTATGCGGTTCCGGTCCTTATTGTTTCTCACTATTTAAGCTTACTTAGATAGCTGTTGTTTTGGTAGCGTCTAAATGGTAATAAATGGTACACAGTCCCAGCTAATAACAGTAATAATCGCCGGTAATAGGTGCCAGCCACTTTAGATGCAGATTCTATAGCTTTATATTTTGCTACCTACGTGTAATCTAGCAACATATATGAGCACTATCCCAGTACTATCCTTATATTACTAAGCCTTATTCTTAGGAGTTGTGGCGCTGGTAGCATTAATAACGGTAAAAATAGCTAATAGGTGTCAGCCACTTTGGCTGCAGATTCTATAGTTTTATATTTCGCTACCTACATGTTCTATCTAAATCATGAAAGAAAAAAAAATGGGTTTTATGTCCCTTAAATAGGTAACAGCTATTTTGGCTGAAGATTTCATAGTTAAATATTGTCGCTAAACATTTGTGAACTTCCTCCGTATATCTGCCGGTATGCTCCTTTTTCTGGGATAACCGGGTTGGTATTTTATAGTATCCCTTCATACACTCAGGGAGCAGTCATCTTTATATGTTTTTTAGTTATTTTTAAATGTCTGTGTATTCACCTTTTTATACATTATGAGTAAAAGTTAAGTTTTAATTATTTAACTGGTTAGCCCTATCTTCTCTCTTTGTTATGGTACAACTTATCACCCCAACAATATCCAAGTGTGCCACAATAGTGCTTCCTTTTTCTTCCTTTTCTCTAGTAATTCAATATATAGGCACTAGGCACTGCCCTCCCTTATGTATATACTACTATAGGAGGGATCTGGGTTATTGTTTGCTTACCCTTACCTCTCTGATTTAACTATAAGGGATTTTTTTTGTTTGTATGTGTATATATGTCTGTAAATACATATGTACATATATATATATATATACATATCCATATTTAGACATGTATATGTATGTATCTCTATGTTAAAGCCCTTTGCCTTATATCTTTGACACGTCTTTATTTTGTAATCATTTTTATTAAATGACGTTATTATGAGTGTATGTGTACTTAGTAATGTATTTTTGTGCAACTTTTTATGTTTTGCAAAACAGTTAACCAGAGATCTGAATTCACGGTAATCATTCTAGTGTAAATCGCGATTGTGCTCAAGCGATCGCGTTTACTTTCAACTGACGTTAAGCCTGACAAGTGCAAACCCCTGCGATAAACCCTTTATCGCTTGGGCACCAACGTTTGCGCTCCACTCATAATTTGGCCCTAAGTAAGATGCATAGCCAGTTTCCAAAAGATGTAACAAAACGAGAACAATAGTTGAGGTGAGTTGTAGCTGCACAAGAAATTAGGCCAAAGCCTATTGAAATTAACCCATACATAAGTAACATTAATGGGGTTTGTTACATGTTCACGATTTAGGTCATATTTTATAAAGATGATTGTCTGTGCAGCCTTCTTTGACTATACTCTTCTAGCACTCATTTAAAAATGGCAATAGCACTCTTTGGTCAAAATACCGGAAACTTTGATTATTTATCTCTGAAACAGGGATTGAGAAGACTTATAGACAGACTTGGAGAGACTAAAGCTACAAACACACCAGGCAATACATAGCTGAGCAAAGTTGAGAACTGTTTTAGGATCACTTATCCATACTGTCTGAAACTAAATTGATTTTTGTTATGTGACGCGTACATCAGATGATATTCTGTACTATTTTAGTTCTAAAATAACAAGAGTAGATATTTTAAGATAATACGCAGCAAGCAAACATTTGGAAATTTTTGCTGGGATTGCATTGTACTAAAAGGATAAAGCATAAAATTAAAAGAGGAAAACAAATGAACAAAAAGGATCAATAAAACAAAGTGTCATATGACTTCCTCTAAGTAACAGCTGGCATTATTTAAAGGTTTGAAAGCCAATAACAGTCTTGTAAGGCCATTATAGTGGCAGCCACTAATAAATATAAATTTCTCCTTCACATTATAGTTAAACATTATTTTATTGCTCTCGTCATGTACATTAAAAGATACAGTTAAAACTTAAAGGGCTTTGGAAGCATAAAGTCAACAACAAACTAGCTTCTAAGCTAAATGAAAAACAAATTTCACATACATATTTGGTTGGTGATAGTAATAAAAGTTATGATGCTCCAGCTAGACCTAATATAACACTTAGCTGAGGGGGAAAGAAGCATGAAGGAAAACTCATGGGCTTGTACAGTCTTAGTAATATCAGAATACTGGATCATCAAACAAAAAATAGAAGTCACCAGAAAAACATCTGCAAACAAAGGCTGACATAATGCCATTGGCATGACAAAACTAGAACATTTGAAAATATTAATAGCATCCCAAAAAAGGTAATAGATTATTAAAGGGGCCGTCTAGTCAAAATAAAACGATCATGATGCAGATAGGGTATGCAACTTTAAACAACTTTCCAATTCACTTTTTAAATGTATTTGTTTTTTATTGAAATTTTGCATAACAATAAAACTGTATAAAGTCTCAGATACATTATTCTAAAAACTGTTATTAGACAGGCAAGTGAAACTGAGAGTGACAAAGACCCTCGGCTCTCGAGAAAACCAGTCCTTGTGGTATACATTCCTTTCATTTATGCTATAGTCTTTGGCAATCCATCACAATGAGGATATCCTAAAGTTTGCTGGATGTTAGATGCCAGTTCTTTTGAATACAGGACTGTGAGTAGGACATATAACAGATTTTTAACATTGACAACAATAGGTTGGGCCTTGATTCCACAGTGCTAATGAAATAAATACATACACATAACTCCATGGAGTAAGCAATACAAAGAAAATAAAACAATAACAAAAACACCATTATAGATAATTAAACCTTGTGTACCCAATTAAAAATTAAGTCTACCACTAAACCTAAATTTGACTGTGCAGGAAGTAATGTTCAAGAAGAACTAAAGCTTTAGTATGATATATTTAAGTGATTCCCAAGAATCTCTAACTTGATTGAGCCTGAATGTTAAGGACTCCCAAAGAAAAAGCATGTCCTCAAAGAAGTCCAAGTTGCCTATTTGAAGGTAGTGAAATCTTTCTAAAAGTATATCTGAATTAACTAGTCTTCTCCATTCCCTGACAGTGGGTATTTTAGTGGACTTTCAGTATCTGGGGATCATTTGTTTTGCTGCGTTTATCATGATTTGGAATAGTTGTCTACGTAACTTACACGCTATCTGGGGGGCTTTTTGAAGTAGAATCAGCTCTGGGTTTAGGCTCAGTTGTGAGGATAGCACCAGGTTTATATCCTTAAAGATCTCAAACCAAAAATCTTTGATAGGTGCACAATCCCACCAGATATGTTTCATAGTTCCCACCTGGTCACATCCTCTCCAACAAGTGCCCAAACTTTTTTTATATATATGCTTAATTTTTGCCGGAGTCAAATACCAGCGCATGCAAATTTTAATGTTTGTTTCTTTTGCTCCTGAGGAGTGAGCTGACTGCGCTAATCTTTTAAATCTGGAAAGCCATTCTTTGGGTGGTGTGGTTGAGGACAGTCCCGTGTCCCAGCCTACCGTGTAAGATGGCAATTTGGGAAATCTATTCTCCAACACTAATTTATATAGCGTTGCGACCGATTTAAGAGACTTCGAGCCGTTCAAGCAGGCCTGCTCAAACTGTGTGAGGGGGCGTATAAGATCGGCTTTATATCTGTGTGAGAGTATGAAGTGTCTGGCCTGATGGTAATTAAACCAAGAGGTGACAAAGGGGAGAGACAGTGAATCAATTTGCTGTTTTGTAGTTAGTTTATTTTTGTCTAATAATGTATGGATCTGAATCAAGGATGCGAATGAGCGGTCTACGCTTTGCTCTGCTTTAAGGCCTGGGGGAAATTCAGGATTTAATAATAAATTCATGAGAGGGGAGTGTTTAGTAGAGATTTTTCGATATGACTTAAGAACAAACAGCCAGTCCCTCCAGGTTTCATTAGTAATATATGATTGGGATACTATTGGGTTTTTCAGGACAAGAGGATTCCAGCACTTATTGCCTAGGTGATCTGTACCCGCTAGATATGTTTCTATTTGCATCCACCCTTTAGATTGATCTCCCTCGTAGCCACACCAGTCCAGGACTCTGAAGAGATGTGGACAGCTTATATGAACCTAGGTGAGGAACACCCAGACCCCCCTGGGTTGTTGGTTTATATATCATGCTTTTACTGATGCGTGGTGGTCTGCGACGCCATATGTAATCATTCATAATCTTTTGTAAAATGTCTATCTCCCTGGAAATATTTTGAATGGGTACAGTTTGAAGAATATATAATGCTTTAGGTAACAACACCATTTTCGCTGCTTGGATCCTGCCTAACCAGGAGATGTTTTTTAATAACCAAAAGGAGGTCAACGATTGGAATTCTCCGATCAACTCCCCAAAATTATGTTTACGCGTGGATTGCCTGTCCGGGGTTAGATAAATACCTAAGTATTTAAGATATTTGGTTTGCACCTTGAAAGGGCAATGTACCTGAATATCATCTAATATTGGTTGTGGTACCTTGACTGGCAAGAATTTGGATTTTGTCATGTTTACTGAGAAACTGAGAAGTTAGATACCCTTCCAAAAGAGGCAAGTTCTGTCATGGCATGCGTGATAGACTTAAGAGGATCAGTAAGTGTCAGTAATAAATCATCTGCATAGATAGCTAGTTTATGCTGTCTAAGTCCTATCTGAATACCCTGAATGTGGTGATTTGCTCTAATCTTGATTGTAAGAGGTTCTAGGGATAAGATAAATAGCAAAGGAGAGAGGGGGCATCCCTGTCTGGATCCGTTTCTTATTTCAAAAGCCTCAGACAAAGTCCCATTGACCCTTATCTGTGCTGTTGGATTAGTATATAAGGCAATTATTTTTTGTATGAACCGGTTGGGGAAATTGTACCATCCAAGAGTCGACTGTAGGTAAGTCCGGTCAAGTCTGTCAAATGCCTTCTCGGCGTCGGTGGATAGGAATAGGGTCGGGGTGTCTGTCGTGGAAACATAGTCTATAAGGTTGAGAACTTTCACAGTATTGTCCTTCGCCTCCCTGGCAGGTACAAAACCTGCCTGGTCCTGATGGATTAATTGTGGAAGAATTTTATTTATTTGAGAAGCTAAAATTTTGGCATATAATTTCAAATCAGAATTAAGCAAAGAAATTGGTCTAAAATTGGCTGGTTTATCTGGGACCTTACCTGGTTTTTCTAGTACCATCACAATTGCCTGAAGCATGGTGTCTGGAAAAGTATAACCTTCCGCAACATAATTAAACAGAGAAATTAAATATGGGGCGAGGTATTTTGAGAAAGTTTTATAATATAGGCCAGAGAATCCATCTGGACCCGGCGCCTTATTTGGTTTTAGAGTATTTATTGCTTCTAACACTTCCTTAATGTAAAAGGGTTGATCCAAAACCTCTTTTTGTTCAGCACTTAATTGCGGAACTGATACTTGGTCTAAATATTTTTATTGATATTGATAAAGGTGGGCCTGGGTGTTCCTATTCGGGAATAGATTATAGAGTTTATGACAGAAAGCCTTAAATTCTTCAGCTATTTTGCGAGTGTCTTCAACATGCTTACCTGACTTATTCTTAACCTAGTGTATATATGTGCGTTGCTGTCTTTTTTTTAAAGGTCTCGCTAACCACTTGCCAGATTTATTACCCTCTTTTGTTGAAAGGACAGTAATTGTCTCTGGGTGTTCAGCTGGAGCAATCGATTTAATTGGTCTCTTTTTGAGGCAAGCTTTTCTAAATTTGACGCACTATCTGGAAATTGTTTGTGTAAACAATCCAAATCGGTTATTTCTTTGGCAATTGAGGTACATTCCTCTCTCCTACTCTTTGTTATATGTGCCTTAGTTTTAATAAGTTCACCTCTAATTGTGCTTTTGTGAGCCTCCCATAAGGTTGTGATATGGACAGGGGTGTCATTTAAAGAAAAATAAGATTTAATGTGTTTAGCAAAAGTTTTTACCTGTTTTTTCCCTTTTAGTAATGACTCGTCTAATCCCCATTGAAAAGCTTTAAGAGGGGCTGAGGGCCAAGCTATCTTGCAGGAAACAAGTGAGAGATCTGACCAGGTGGTATGCAAGATGTCAGATGCTTTCAAAAAGGAAAGGACCAGATAATCCACAAAGATATAATCTAATCTAGAATAACATCTATTTGGGTTTGAGAAAAAGGTAAAATCCCTCTTCTGAGGATTTAAATATCTCCAAGTGTCATGAAGACCCTAACAATTTAAGATTTTGCCAAATATTTAGCAATTTGGGTATTTTAAGTCTTGTGTCCGGGTTGGTGCAGTCTATTTTGGGATTAAGAGGGACCTTGAGATCGCCTGCCAGGATCAGGGAGCGTTTAGTGTGGGATATGATGGTGTTGGTGATAGAATTAATGAATTTACTTTGAAATTTATTTGGGGCATATACATTTACTAAAGTTATAGGCTTGCCGAAGAGGAGCCCCGTAACACATAAGAATCTACCTTCTTTATCATGCTCTACATGTGTTTTAGTGAAGGAAATGGACTTGTGGATTAGTATACTAACACCATTGATTTTCTTGGAAGGGTTAGAACTATGGAAGTGTTGCGGGTAATTTGAGGAGAAGAACTTAGGAATGTGTTTAGTTTTAAAATGTGTCTCTTGCAGCATAAGAATATGTCCTCCTTTCATATATAAGTCTAATATGGCCATTCTACGCTTATTTGGACAATTTAGTCCTTTTGCGTTTTGGGTGAGAATAATTACATCTTGTGTAGTATCCCTACCCATTATTATTCTCTTTGCAAGGAGCTAAATTAGGCATAATTGACATTATTCCATACTTCCTTACTGGTAATTCTGGGTACATTCGGATGAAAATAAAAATAAATAAAAATAAAAAAAAGAAAATTATAATTAACAAACTAACAATGCAAATTCCATCTCCTGTTTCAGGAAATGTTAGGTGCAACATCAAAACTAAAGGAGAATATTTCTCCCAACTGGTTGAGAGTATTTATGTTTCTAGTAGAAAACAAAATGTGGCATCAGATTTTTATAAACAGAAAGATATTGAGGAACAAGATAACGAGTCTAAGAACCTGTACGGGCCTGAGGCCCTGAACCTGAAACAAAAAGCCTTAGTTAACCTGAACTAGAACAAAAAGAAGAAGCACAACATTTAGCCCTCATGCTTAAGTACAACATAATTAATCTGCTCATCTTAATTTATACATTATCTTGAGAAAGTCCACAAAGTTTAATTCCTGAAAGACAAAAAGAAAAGCACAAGAGGTATACATATCAGAAAGATAAAGGATACAGCCCAATTTGCCTAGGATCATCCCTTTTCCACCGTCTGCGGTTGGTTGCTTGTATTATGTCTGCGTGTCTGTCTTTGTTGCACTTGCTGCCATTCCTTTCTCTGGGGTAACGGACCTCTGCCAGTCCCAGATCCCTGTTGGTCTTGAGCGCCCTGCGTCTTTTCCGCTTCTGGAGGAGGTATATCCAAGTCTTTGCAAACCTTAGGGATATATCCTGGAGTGTAGCAAATGAATCTCCTTCCCTGCCAGATGATTTTAAGATGAAAGGGGAATCCACATCTGTAAGGAATATTCATTTTCCTAAGAAGTAAGGTGAGGGGCTTAAGTTCCCTCCTTTTAGCAAGAGTTCTCTGAGAAAGATCCACGTAAAACTGAATGTCAGCGTTCTCATATTTGATAAGTTGTCGTTCACGGGCTTGTCTCATGATTTCTTCCTTTGCCTGGAAGTTTGTGATACGGACAATCACATCCCTGGAAGGCTGTGAGTCCAGAGGTTTAGGGCGGAGGGCTCTATCTGCCCTGTCTATGTCAATTTTTGAAGGTGTCTCTGCTTGTTTGAGGAAATTGAAAAGATCCTGTAGGTATTGATCTAAGCCAGAAATTGGTATAGATTCGGGAACACCCCTGATTCTAATGTTATGCCTTCTACCTCTGTTTTCTGCATCGTCCATTTTTTCTTCAAGGTCTTGAATCACACTATTCTGTTTAAGTATGATATTATGTAGATCTGTTATTGCTGTAGCATGCGTGTCTTGAGTATTTTCCACTGCTTCCACCCTGTGACCAATTTCTGACATTTCCTTCTTAAGGTCACTAATTTCATCTTTAATACATTGTTTTACTTGTAGAAGATAGAAAAGTCTTTTTTTGAAGGTAAAGACTCAAATAAAGCTTTGGGTAATGTTATGGTATCCATCCTGGTTTCTGAGTCTGACTCAGAGGAGGAGAAGGCTGTGATAGATTCAGGGTCATCTGTGACATTGAGGGCATCTGATTTAGCTTCTACAGATTTGAAAAAATTGTTAACTGAAGGTGTTGTATGGCTTCTTTGTTTAGGGCCAATCCCCTTTCTGTTAGGCTTTTTAGGGGACATATTTGTACCTTATGCTCGCAAAGACTTCACTCTGTGCTTTACTCGTAAGCTTATGCTCAGAGCCTCACAGAGCTGATGCGGTATAATGCGTGTGAATCCCCCGACTGGAATAGTAGCAGGTTGGATAAAGAGAAGGGATTGTAAATTTCCCCTAATATTGAGGACTTTGTTGTATCAGCATCAGTATTTCTTTATCTGTCATGTATAGTAACATGCTGGGATTGGAGCCCTTATTAATTCGGCAGGATATATGCTATTTCACAGAGGACCGTAGTTGCGCTCACATTTCACAGGAAGGCCTATGTAACTCCGTGCTATGCCATGTGTTTATGCAGGGTACAGGTCCCCCTCTCAGCCCTCTGTCTCCGTGTGTGTACAAATATTTTAAGCATACATGTGTACAATTTGACAATGCGCTTACACTACTGGGGTGCCGCAACATTATGGGTCTAAGTGATGCTCACGTGTGGAGTACGGCCTAATGCGCCGATTCTTTGTTAAGTTTGTGTGTCAGCACATCCATCTTATCTTCTGATGTTACTACTGAGGTGCCCCTTACCTCCGCCTCAATCATGTGTACGGATGTAAATCCCGGTAGGTAGTTCAGACGGGTTCTGATGCGGGAGGGCCTGTGTAATTGTGGTGATGTCAAATCACCTCTTCCGTAATTCCGTTAGATCCCCAACTTGCACATTAGGATGTCTCCTCGAGGGTGATTCTATCCCACACAATTGGGCCGCTTTTCTACTGCTTTTCTTGGCTACAAAGTTCTCTCAGCCAGATTGGGCTCAGGAGCTCTCTTAAGCCGCGTCCATCTCCTTTTATCATCAAATTTGCTTTGTTCTTTTGGTATTTTTAGTTGAACGCTAAACCAAGGTAGGCTCGTATGCTAATTTCTCAGCCCTTAAAGGCCGCATCTTATCTCAATGCATTTGACAGTTTTTCACAGTTAGAGGGTGTTAGTTCATGTGTGCCATATAGATAACATTGTGCTCTCACCCATGGAGTTACTTATGAGAGGGCACTGATTGGCTAAAATGCAAGTCTGTCAAAAGAACTGAAATAACGGGGACAGTCTACAGAGGCATAAATACAAGGTACAAAATATTTGTGCTCCACTCGTAATACCAGCGCACGCAATTGTGTGCTGGTATTTTAAGTGGCCAGCAATGCAAACGTGACCTTGCGTTCACATTGCTAGGAAGCTATGCGCTCAATAGAGCTTGCTTTTATAGGCTCGAACAGGAGCCTCGTTCTTATGCCGTGTATATATACAATCACCGGCCACTTTATTAAGTACACCTGTTCGATTGCTTGGTAACACAAATTGCTAATCAGCCAATCACATGGCAGCAACTCAATGCATTTAGCCATCTAGACGTGGTGAAGACGACTTGCTGTAGTTCAAACCGAGCATCAGAATGGGGAAGAAAGGGGATTTAAGTGACTTTGAACGTGGCATGGTTGTTGGTGCCAGACGTGCTGGTCTGAGTATTTAAAAAACTGCAGATCTACTG
>CAJPDP010227563.1:0-12989 GCA_905336975.1 Bombina variegata variegata | reverse complement strand
CCTAGGTTTAGTTTTTAAATAAGAATACGAAGAGAACAAAGCAAAATTGGTGATAAAAGTAAATTGGAAAGTTGTTTAAAATTACATGCCCTATCTGAATCATGAAAGGTTTTTTTTGGACTTGATTGTCCCTTTAAGCTTGCTGAAGGGAAAGTTAGGTTGGTTTTGAAAGACATGGGATAGATGTAAGCTTATTTGTATTTCTGTGGATACGTTTTTTCTCATGATCTACTAGTATGTCTACAGTGTGTGGGAATGTAAAGGAGCCAAGGATTTCAGTAGATATTTCCTGCTACTGGAACAGTAATCAGAGGCAGGGGTGGAACAACCATTGGTGCAGCGGCACCAAGTCCCATGGCATTGGGAGGGCCCATAGAAGCTAGTCTATGTGTAGGCATAAGCAATATGTGTACAATACTAATGCAGGGGAGACTTTTATGAGTGCAGCTCCATCTATCTATTTATACTCACAATCCTTATACAGAGCAGCATGTATAATATTACTATTGCTTACTACTGAGGTACCGTTGAGAGGCCAAAAAAAAAAATTGCACCAGGGACCTCTGTTGAGTAGGTACACTACTGATTAGAGGTTATAGGAAAGTGATTTGGAGCAGTATAATATTTTTGAATTTTGTGGTGAAGGATAGTGATTTTATAAATATAAATAGTTTTAAAGGACTGAGGGGATAAGAGTACTGTCGAGTGTGCGAGGATAAACACATATAATTGTTATTTAAGCAGGTATAAGGCAGTGAAAAAGAAAACATATTTAACAGAGCAGTTCTTACAGGCAACAAGGATGAGCAAATTAAACACATTTGCTTGCCTTATTGATTGCTCTTTGTTCAAGTCTTGTTCAATTCTTGTATAATTCTTATTGATGTCAGTTAACAGATGGTAACTTAGAAAGATGGGAACTCCTGAAAAATGCTAACCCATGGAAAAAATGCTTTCCCTTATCTGATTCTAAATTTATAGACTTGTGCAGTCAGCAGAGTTTACTTTATTAGTTAACTGCTGGATCAGAGCAAAAAAAAACAGGTATTGATGGTAAAACCCAGCCTACTATCAGCAGGTTCTGAAATGAGAACAGAAAAAAAGTAAACGCCTTATCTATATATTGGCAATGAAATACGTTAGGAGGGGGAGCATGATTCAGCCAAGTTACCATAGTAATAATCTAAAAGAGGTAGTGTTGCCAAGACTTAAAGGGACATTAAACACTTTAAAATGTTAATATAAAATGATAAATCCTATATATATATATATATATATATATATATAAAATGCTACAATATATGTCCATTATTTATTCTTTCCCCTTTTCATGCAATTCCATTCTGAAATTGTGAGCATTTCAGTTCCTGTTAAGAATTGAAGTGCATAATATGGTCATATTCCACACGACCATTGGCTGCTCACTCTAGTGACCTATTTATAACTGTCCCTGATTGGCCACAGCAGAGCAGGTAAGCTAAGTTACAACATGGCAACTTCCATTGTTTTATAGACACTAATACTTTAAACTTATTTTGTCCCTATTTAAACAACTAACAACATTTTAAAAAAACACATGTACATGTTATTCTGAGACTAATCTTTTCTTTGAATGCATCATTCTATCTAGATTTTATTTTGTGTTTAATGTCCCTTTAAAGGAACATAATACCCAAATGTTGATGCACTTGAAAGTGATGCAGCATAGCTGTAAAAAGCTGACTAGAAAATATCACCTAAGCATCTCTATGTAAAGTAGGAAGATATTTACCTCGGATGAACCTAAGTAGCCACATCTCATTGTAAAGGGACTAATGTCCCAGGACTTGCAAGGGAGTTTGCATTTGCCATGTGCAGGCACAGTAATGTTATTTCCCTATTCATTTTAAGGAAGTCGACGATGAAATCTCACAAGATTTTAGTGAAATGTCATGAGATCACAGCAAAGCAAAGCATGACATCAGCACTGCTGAAGAAGATTGGATATTGTTTTTTGTGTTTGTTTTTTTTTTTTAATTTTGCAGCTGGACAGTAGCTGAAGTATGACTGTTACCAGAGCACTTACTCTGGTGAGCTGAATAAATTTATCTTAATTTTTACATAGGAATGTTCAGGTGATATTTTCTTGTCAACTTTTTACAATTATACTGCATCAGTTTCAAGTAATTTTGCACATATGTATTATGTCCTTTTAAACATAGAAATACCAAATAAATACATTTAAGTAGTAGACTATCTGGATCAATGAATGGAAATAGTACAATCTTTGTACTGAGCAGGAAGTAGCATAATACAGTATATCTTAAAGTATAATCGGAGCAGGGGGAGGAGCTAACGGCCCATCATGGTGGATGCATCTGAGTGAGCTCAGCTATTACCAAGGCCTAAACAGCTCAAATGTGAGGCATTTTAAAAGCCTGAGATGACACCTGCACACCAGGGACTGCCTGCTCAATCCGAGTAGCACCTGCCTGCTGACAGCTGATTGCGACGCGCAACACAAGGATCTCTGACTGAGAACCGGGCTGGTGAAAAAACACAACGTCAGTGCGGCCTACTGAACTTGAGGTCGGCTGGCCGGCCATGCTACATACCGCAGCAAACAGAGATCTGTAGAAAGTTTACATAGCCACCTGCATCCGGCTCTAAAACTATGGACATGTCCTTAAACTGACCGCATTGGTTACAAACAATTCTCCGGAATCGTCCTACAGCCACATGGCACATAAGATAATGAACACTCTCTTAATATGGCAGAACTGCTGGGTAAAGTACAAAAGAGGCACTCTCCTGACCCTTATACAGGCATTTAACAAGGTTACACTGCAGACATGGCACAATATCAAACTAGAAAACTTTGGCATACTCTGCACCTTTGCTGGCTACACAAAGCATCCATTATAACAGGTACACATGAGATGGCCTGTTGAAATTGTATTGGGACAATATTAACAGCTTCTTACATTTGGCACATTGGTTATCCTGCAAAGCTTACTGTAAGACAGCAGCAGTATTCAGCATGTCTCCAAAAAAAATAAACAAAGACTAATAAAGGGGCTAAGCATTCTAGAGGCTCACAGAACCCTAACCTGATAATGAAGGAATTTTTTAAGCCAATAGATGCTACCCCCACCTTTACACCTGACACCCAGGACAATGCTATTGACTCAGATGATTCAGATTACTCATCGGTACCAACTGAGACTTCCAGACCTCTAACAAAAGCCGACATCAGTTCACTACCCACAAAAGATGACCTGGCCACATTACTAACACAGGTTAGGCAATTGATCAAGGACGGCTTGAAGGAAGTCAGAAAATATATAACTGATCTAGGTGATAGGGTAGAATATCTTGAGGAAGGGACTGATAACATGAACACAGAATTTGAAGCACTTACCAGACAACTGCACCAACAATCTGTTATAATTGATGATCTACAGTCACATGTGGAAGATCTAGATAATAGAGGAAGGAGGCACAACCTCCAAATCAGGGGTATTCCTGAAACAATTTCAACAGCACTCTTGGATGAATATTTACAGAGACTATTTCAGCAGTTAACAAATTCTGAAACAACCCTGTTAATGCCCCTAGACAGAGCCCACAGGGCACTCAGGCCTCCTACTAAAGAAACAGAACCGCCACTGGATGTGATTATAAAATTCCCAAACTACAAAGACAAGAATAAAGTTTTCTTGGCTGCCAGGAAGTCTAAAATATAGATTTTAGGGCACACAGCTACAAATATACGTAGACCTCAGTCCATTGACACTTGCAAAAAGAAGGGATGTCAGATTCCTCACCGAGCACCTTCAGGCCCTGAAGATTCCCTATAGATGAGGATTTCCCTTTTGTCTCAGAGATATGCGTGGACAGCAAATGTTTATTTTATAGAACGCCAGATGATCTGGAGACCTTCTGCAAGAACCTAAACATCTCTCCACCTTCTGTTCCAAGGCTAAACGATGGCGATGAAGAATTCAACACACAAGAAAAGCTACTTCCTAAGCCTCAGACACAAGGATGGAACAAAGTGAACAGGAAAAGACATAGAAATATGTCTGATCCATTAAAGAGAGCCACTTCCTCCCAACTGATTACTTGAAACCCACGCTGAATTAGGATGGGAAAAGCTTGCTGTTTGTTGCCAATCACACTGCATTTTATCTAACTATATGTCAAAGATTTATTGCAAGTCAACCTCTTATGAAAGAACTTTGAATGTATTGCTTATACACTAGCAGGTTTAAGTTTTCTAGATTATTGTATGTATTGGGCACTTGTAAAGCACGGCTAATCACCCGTAAGGGTCCCAAGGCGCTGCTCATTNNTGCTATAGAGCTCAGCCACAGTGCCTTAGCATGCTGAGCTATCTGTCCGGCCCATTAAGTTTAAAGTTGTTACATGTTGAGTAACTTTATAGCAATTAGTACTTAATATTATTAAATCATGGATTACTGAAAATTCTCCAGAAAGTTCACTTGATGTAACGCCATACTAGGTGTAGTTAACACTTTTTTATGTACTACCCACCAAATCCCCTGGTTTACTTGTTCTCACATTGGGTCCACTGTGGGACTTGCCTAGCGAACCCCAAGTGTACCAGCTATATCATATGTAGCTTGTAGCTTTGACCCAGCTCTTACTTACACTTCCTGTATTTTTACCCCAATTTGAGTTGTTAACAATAACAGAAGTTATTAATTGTTTTCACATAAAAATTGTTTGTTGGCTCCGAAGAAATTCTCTTCTAATCTCTGCTATATCGCCATCATTCTATGCCATCTGCATCTCCCTTGACAGATAAGCTGTCCGGGAATTTCAAGCAGATAGAAGTAATCTATTCTCTTCTTCCCCGGAAGGCATTTCACTAAATTAGAACCCACAAGGGATCTTGTATGTATTGGTCTCCTACCTGCTGACTTTAGAGCAATGGAAGAAGAAAACGATGTTACTGCACAGATACCCAAAATCTTTCTGCTCAAATTTGGACGCTTATCCCTCAGCTTTAAGAAATTGCATGAAGCGGTTCAAATAACTGGGAGGTCCTGCCTTACAAAAACTGACTCTGTAAGCATACGAACCTGCTCCTCAGTACGAGATCTGCAACATTCACTCACCATGGATCTGCAAAGGCCCACCACATCTGACGACCCAGCAATTCTTTTTTCAGACCCGGCCGAAGGATCTCTGTCTTGTCACATGAAACAGGTTCTGCTCTCTCTGCACTCGCCTGCCGTGACAACTTCTGGGGGAATCCTGAGGGGTTCATTGGGGCCTGCCATTAAGCACCTCATTGGAAAACCTGACCCTGTGTGCTGAGAGGCAAAGCATTGAGACCCCACTTGTACCTGAGTCGCTAAAGGATTTTCCTTTTGTGCATGTTGCAAAACTAGCCTCCGGACTTAATAGTTGTCCTTCTGATGCTCTGCTACACTTAAATCTTCATTTGCGGCAGTTCCTTCTTGAAATATTACTTGAGCTCCCTGCATTTATAAAGAAGCGCAGCTATGTGTTTCCCCCAGCACTTATTTTTTCCAAGTGGATTGCCTTTCTCAAGCTATCCTGTACACCAAACAAGCTGGCTACTGGACCTGCACCACAGAACAATAGCTTTAGCCAAGGAGGGGATAGTCTAAAAGCGTGAAGGTCATACTCAAGCCGGCTCTTCTGGCGCCGGAACTAACATTCTTTGAATAGTAATCACAACTTGTGTCTAGCCTGCTAAATAGCATGCTGCTTTCAATATTGTATTGTATGCTGGGACTTTGAACTATAATACAGCATGCATAGCATAAGAGATTTACCATCGTTTAGCCCCCTTTTACACTGAAAATAGGAAAAATGTATATATATATGTCGCTGCATAACCTTAACAAGGTGAAATTCTTTTCAGCCTTATTATTTGCCAAGCAGCCCTTGCATGTATTACTATGTTGTCGGCTTGGTGGAATCTGGATTTTTACCGGTTCTGATGTCACCATTAACACTTTGTTTTTGTTCAATTACACTACATATGTAATTGTTTACACAAATACATTAGCTAGCGACATGTAATTACCTTTACTTACAAACTGTAATTATGTTAGACAGATGCAGACAGTTGTTCTATATATATCCCACCACATTAGGATTTCTAGGTATTTGTTGTTAAGATCTTGTTTTGCTTATCTTCCCTATTCTTTTATAGACTGGATGGGCGAAATGTGGCTGCTCTTGTTTTGATGTCATAGTATTGAGTTCGCATATTGACCGACTATATGTCAACCTAAGGAAAACATACCCGCTCTTATATTCAAATCTTAGTACCCTAAAATTTAGCAATTGACAATCACAATCAGGATAACCCAATCTTATACATATCACACCCTGTAATAATCTCTGCTCTACGAAAGGTAGAAATAGGATAGACTCACACTTTGATTTTGTTATTGTTGATGTTGTTTTATTTTGTATATTTGTTTGAGTAATATTATAACAATGATTCCCATTGGTTCTTCCCCCTTAGTCAAGAAATCAGCGAATTTTGAGCATGCTTACCATTTATGTAACATATTTTTTAAATTTGCTCAGCTAATCTTTTTAATTACTGTATTTATTTCCCTGTTTCATATTCATAAAGATATTCTGATCTAGACCAACAATTCACAGCCTATTTGAAGTATGTCAATTATCAAAAAGCTCAACCCATGGCCGACTCACAATACGATTCTTGCGAAGAATACTTTTTACTAGACATACCACTGTGAGGTACAGAATCTCTGCAATTTGCAACCATATCTACTTTACTGTGCTGAGTAACATATCCATGTGTGCATGCCATTCATATTTGGCTGAGAATTATTTAACTGCGATTTTGTCCTACTATATCAACAGCTTGCGTACTCTTAGTCCTAATTGAGACTTATTATGTTTGTTTTTTGTTTTTTTAGGTTTAAGTTTAGTATAATAAGTTAAAAAATTAGATAGTTCCGGTAGCAGACAGTGAAAAATCCTTGGTGATATAAATATGAAGCTAACCAGTAATGCTCATAGTGCGATATTCTTGAAATCCCTGTCTTCTATTCTCATTTGTTATGTACCACGTGCTTTTATGACAATATCTGTTGTAAATTTATTAAGTTAGACCCTTTACAATTTCAAATTATTTGTATGTTACAGTTTACATGTTATATGCCTGAACTCTCTTCAATAAAAATAATTTAAAAAAAAAGTGTTTGATTTTACTATGTTTACTTATTTTAATTCTTCTTCCTCGATACCATTCTTTGCTTGTTCCTGTCTCAACACTTTTGTTGTTGTTGTGCCCTCTATCCCATTCTCTCTCTAATATGCAACAATTTGTGAGTACTACCACTATAGACATACTTGCTTACTCTTACATTCACTACCTGCAAGAATACACTCAAATACTAATCAGCATATGCACTTCACACCATTTCTATAAGCCATGAGCCAGCCCACACTAAAAATCCTCTCTCAAAACATGAAAGGACTCAATTCCCCCACAAAAAGGTCAATAGCACTAAATTGGTTTCGAAAATAGAGATATAGTATACTTGCAGGAAACCCACTTCAATCGTGCCCAGGCTCCCACATGCTCCTCCAGTACTTATCCAGTTAGCTACTTTAATCATAACAACTCCAAAACAAATGGAGTAGGTATCTTGTTTCATAGACGATTACCTTTCCAACTTATAGCTAAGCATCAGGATGATGAGGGTAGACTCCTCATTCTTATAGGGCGTTTATTCAACCAGCTGGTGACCCTTGTCAATATTTACTCCCCAAACAAACACCAGGCCAAATTTTTCCAGAAAATATATGACAATTTATTGACAGTGGCACAGGGGGTCATTGTTATGGCAGGAGATTTTAATGTGGCACTCTCGCCAGCCCAAGATTGCTCTAGTAAACGAAGCAGTGTTCCTAGATCGACTCTGCAGAATATAAATTCTAAATTGCAATCACTATCTTTAGTTGATGCATGGAGACTGCAACATCCATATTTAAAAGTGCACACCTTTTACTCCTGTCCAAATAAGACCTTCTCCAGAATTGACTACATTTTTCTAGATCAGCATAGTCTACACCTAACAGACTCCACACAAAACACCCCTACTCCGTGGTCAGAACATTCTATGGTTACCTTAGAAATCCTGTGGCCCTCCGCCCCAATTTCCCAATACTATTGGAGATCTCTTCTCAAAAGTGACATAATAAAGGAACAAATATCAAGGTCTTTGATAGAATTCTTTGCAATTAATCAGAGCGAATCAATAAGCCCCATCACTTTATGGGATACACATAAGGCGGTCATTAGGGGAGAATTTCTAAAGCAGAAAGCAATCTTACTTAGATCCAAAAGTACAGAATACATGGCCTTAACCTCCGAACTTCAACAGCTATAAAATAGACACAGTCTACACCCCTCTAATCCACAACTGCACACCGAGATTATGAAAGCTAGAACAGAACTAAATAGGTTTCTACAAAGGGAGGCCCAAAAGCAAGCTTTTTACTTAAAAAGAAAATATTTTACAGAAGGTAACAAGACAGGAACATTGTTAGCCAGAGCCCTGCGCCAAAGAACTCTAAATTCTTACATATATAAGATTTCTAACCCCAATGGTTCCACCATTCAGGATAGCAAAAGCATTGCAGGAGTTTTCCACAACTATTATAACAAACTTTATAACCTACCACCGATTGCACAGACATGGGACCTCCACCTGATCGATAACTATATTAAGGAAGCAGACCTGCCCACCCTTTCCCAAGACAAAGCTACACTCCTAGACAACCCTATTATCATCCTGAAGTTTGGCATACCATTGACTCCCTCCCTTCACAGAAAAGCCCAGGCCCAGACGGGTTTACCAACCAATATTATAAGACCTTCAAACACATCTTGGCCCCTTATCTAATCAAATTATTCCAATCTATAGATGATAACAGCTCATTCTCTCGCGACATGCTTTCGACTTACATTACCCTGACCCATAAGACAGACACCACCTCTAGACCCGGGTAATTATTGCCCAATCTCCCTAATCAATACAGACGCAAAAATATACGCTAAGGTACTAGCCGACAGAATTAATAAATACCTCCCCCATCTTATTCACACGGACCAGGTGAGATTTGTTCTGCTTCGGGAGGCCAGGGACAACATTATCAGAACCCTTCACTTGATTGACCAAGCAGCAACATCTGGCTTGGAGGTTGTCCTGGTTTCAACCGACACAGAGAAAGCATTTGACCAACTTAACTGGTCATACCTAAAATCAGTTTTTAGAGGCTTTGGTATGGGCGACACTATGGTAATTAGAATCTTCACTTTATATAACAACCCGACCACCAGGATCACAGTTAATAGAATCCTATCTGACTCCCTAGCAATTTGTAATGGCACTTGCCAGGGATGCCCACTTTCACCCCTGTTGTTTGCTTTAGCTATGGAGCCCTTAGCAGCACATATTAGATTAAATTCAGAAATCAGAGGAATACCAATTGGGCCTAATAATTATAAAATAAGCTTATATGCAGACAACATCTTACTGACCATAGCTGATCCTGGCAGGTCACTTCCTGCCTTAATGCGCAAATTCCACCACTTTGGTGGACTATCTCATTTCCTTATAAATAACCAGAAATGATCTATACTAAATATTAACATGAAAACACAACCGTTTGACAGACTCTATGAAATATGCCCTTTTCAATTAAGAAATTACAAAATTAAGTATCTAGGAACCAATGTCACTCCGAAAATATCTGCCCTACTTCAGGCAAACTATATGCCACTGGTAAAGGTCATACAGTCAGATTGCCAAAATTGGCAACCCAAGCCATTTTCCTGGTGGGGCAGAATCCAAGTGATTTAAATGTCAAAACTCCCCCGTACTCCGTATACTCTGCTTTCTACAGAAAATACCTATTAACCTGCCACACACATATCTACATCAACTACAGTCCATCCTGGACAAATTTTTCTGGGTGGGGAAAAAACCCAGAGTGGCCAAAAATACTCTATATAGGTCTAGATGTGAGGGAGGCCATGGAGTCCCCAACATCTACAGCTATTATCAAGCTAATGTCCTCCAGTGCATCCTAAATTGGCATACAATTAAAGATAAGACCTGGATTTCGTTAGATTCTCATTTTTTGAAAACTCCTCAAATAGGTCCACTATGTTGGCTGCCAGCCACTAGCCGACCTCAAAGAGCGAAATCCTCCCTACTATATAGGCACATTTTTTCTACTTGGGATAACATCGATAAACATATCTCAGGCATTTCGTCCAACTTCTCACATATGTCACCAGTCTACCAAAACACTGAACTGTTGATAAATATTCATCTCACTGCAGGCAATACCCATTATAGTGAACTAGGCTTCTCTTCTCCACTAGCAGACTTCCTGAGTCAGGGGAAACTAAAACCTAGACAAGAATTATCAGACTTATTAGATGGCACTTTTACCAGCTGGTTGAAATATTTGCAATTGCAACACCTTTTAAATTTGTCACCACATAAAAACTCACTTACTCGTCCTAACTTAATGGCACTATGGCAATTAAGAACTCCAACTTCTTCCCTCTGGCTAAAAACCATCATGCAGCATATTATACTCATATATTCCCCCTTGTTAAGACCGGCATCCTTCTTCTTTCCCTTTCCTCTCCTCTTTTTATTTGTTAATGTAATTTATTGTATTGATTTGTTTTATATGAGATGCAGAAATAAGTCTTGATAAATGTAGACCAGGATGGTGATCACTACAATAAATATAGGTTCCAGAGAAACTTTGAAGCTACAAAGTTTCTTAAAATTGCATGCTATATCTGAATCGTGAAAAAAAAAATAGGTTTAGTGTCCCTTTAAAAAAATGGTTATAGATGATCCTATACTATTTCCCACTTTAACAAACAAAAAGAGATACCTTAACTATTTCAAACTGTGGCCTTACTGAATGAGAATTGAAAACATCAGAAGTACGAAAAGGCTGAATGTATTTCCTTTTTTGATTTACCTGGGTTTAATTGGGTTTGTGGAAGGAACTACTAAAAAGGAATATCAGTTTTGGACAAAAAAAAATGTAACTTCTTTTTGGGACACAGAGGTTTTTTTAACTTGAATTGTGCATAATTATTAAATTTTGTGGTTTACTTTATGGGCTCCATTTATCAGTGACTGGGCAGACAAAGTTCCCAAGAAGGGAACCTGTCCACCTATGATTGAGGTGATTGGGTAGCATCACACTGATCATATTTTTCACTGCTCGAGCAGCAGCCCATGCAAAACTGTACCCCTATTCTCACACATCTAATAGCAATAGTTCTGGGGCTGCCAAATGTGCTAGTCAGATTAGTCTAGGGAGATTTTAAACCTTCAGCACAGAGGTAGCAGAGAGGTTAAATAAACAGTAGTCTGACCACTAGATTTTAACTATAATCTGCAGGCTCTCTCATGTGAACCTGCACAGCAAGAGGGCCAAAGCTACTTAAACAGCTTGACAAATTGAGACTTATATGCAACTAATTTCTTCAGTTAAATTCCAGTTCATAAGAAAATCCATTTTCTAATGATTTTCAAATGATTTTGCCATGCATAAACTTGTTAGATTATATGAATTATCCCTTTCCACCAGTATTCCAAGGAAATGTATTAATATTTTTAAAAAAAGTTAATTAAAAAATGAATCAAAATAATATGACATTTATAATTGCACACATCATGAATTAATATTATTGGTTACAGGGTTAGTATAAAAAAAAAACATTATTTGCATCTTTTTATTAAATTAACATATTAGGATTTTTTTTTTCTAATAGTCAAATTCCATCTACTACTTATCACAGCTAGCCATGGTCATTTTGTTAGAAATATCTCCATTGCTTGACAGTTTGTAATCTTATATCGACTGAAGCCAATTATCAAAAGATATGTAGTAGGTTTAGGCTTGTGAAATCTGTAGTATTCTCTGTTATCTGTAGTATAAAGGTGTTCCATGTTTATTCTGCATCAGCATTAGCTCTGATATGCTGCTGTATGTCTATTGCATAACTATTTAACTCATGATAAAATAATCTGCAAAGGAGGTCTGGTGTTCATCGCTTTTCAATTACCTATGGACTTTGCAGCTTAAAGGGATTTAAAACCCAACATTTGTCTTTCATGATTCAGATCATTTACTTTTATTATCAAATTTTCTTTGTTCTCTTAGCATCTTTTATTTAAAAGTAGGAAGCGTGCACAAATCTGGAGCACTAAATAGCAGCAGTTTTGCAACAATGTTATCAATTTGCAAGAACACTAGAAGTGTGTGTGTGTATAGTATATGTGGGCAGCAGACATACAGAATTGTCTGCCCTCTATGTCTGTGAAGACGGGTGGACATGTTTCTCGAGTTAAGAGCCATGCCCGCTTGTGGATTAATACATGGGTGACAATGACAGTAAAAAAAAAAATGGTATTGTATTTTATTAAACTACTGCTACTTTGGCAATTAAATACAAAATTAAATAAAAAATGGGAAAATAGATTTTTAAATTGGTTACAGAAAAATTAATTTGTGGTCAGATTTACTTTTCAATAATAAGGACATTTTGTTTTTTACCTTGGACTAATAAACTGTAGCAAAGAGAAAGAAAGATAATAAAGGGAAAACAGAAAGGAAAGGAAGGAAAGAAAGAAGGAAAGAAAGAGTCTATGGCCCATATTTATCAAGCTCTGTACGGAGCTTGAAGAGCCGTGTTTCTGGCGAGTCCTCAGACTCGCCAGAAACACAAGTTATGAAGCAGCGGTCTAAAGACCGCTGCTCCATAACCCTGTCCACCTGCTCTGAGCAGGCAGACAGGAATCACCGGAAATCAACCCGATCGAGTACGATTGGGTTGATTGACACCTCCCTGCTGGTAGCCCATTGGCCGCGAGTCTTCAGGTGGCGGAGTTGTACCAGCAGCTCTTGTGAGCTGCTGGTGC
>CAJPDP010227529.1:0-14435 GCA_905336975.1 Bombina variegata variegata | reverse complement strand
GCCAAATCTTTCAGGCTGAATATTCAGAAAAATGTTTTTTCCTAATATTCAGCTTCTGTGCTATTCGGTATTTGTTTAGTTTTAAACTAAACAAATACTTAATATTCATGAAACATTTACATTTGTTTTTGTTTTAAATTTTACCCATGCCACCATTTATATAGGATTTGTGCAATGTTATTGATTGTGGAGACAGATTTTCTAAAGTTCAATAATGATATTGTCAAAAATGACAGATATCTTTAAATAGCTTTCAATGTTTCAGTGCAAAATAAATTTTATGTATGGCACCAACAGATTCCACTGTACTGTAAACATAGATATACTATATAATATGTAGCATTTAAGAGGAAGATACTAGACCATATGGGTTGGTAGAAGACCCTGCCAAGGGCTGGCAACTATTGTAGATCACATATCATAAAGGTGCTCTTCAGGACTGCTGGGCTTGTAAGCTTACAAGCTAAGGGGGTTAACGGGAATGACAAAAGACGGAGAGTAATTGGCGTAAGAAAGGTACGTGTAGATTGTATTCATATTTGAAGAGTAGAATCTTTATGGAATGCTCAAACTTTGAAAACTAAAGGGGGGGTCTTGTAGAGCAAGAAAAAGAGTTCCATAACATTGGGGCCAATCTGGAGATGGGAATGTAAGAAGAAAAGGTGGTTATGGGCAAAGTAAAGGGGATGGGTGGAAGAGTATCTGCAGACAGGGACAAAAATAAAAGAGGAAGCAGTGTTATTGAGGGCCTTAAATGATAGTATAAGGATGTTGTGTTTAATTCTGGAAGCTTGAGGAAGCCAGTGAAGGGATTAGCAGAGAGGTGCAGCAGATGAGGAGCAATGTGGAAGAAAGATCAGCCTAGCAGAAACATTATTAATGGATTTAAAGGGGATAGACCGCAGCAAGGGAGACCGAAGAGGATAGAGTTAAAATAGTTAAAGCAGGAAATGATGAGAGAGTGGATTAAAATCTTTTTTGTGTGAGGAAGTGGCACATTTTGGAGATGTTTTAAGCTGCAGACAACAGAAATTGGCCAAGGACTGGATGTAGGGAGTAAATGAAGCGTTGAGCATGGGTGTTTGGGGTGATTATGTTATTATCAACAGTTATAGAGAGTTGGGGGCAGGGATCTTGGAAGAATGGGAAAAAATAAGTAGATCAGTTTTAGAGAGATTTAACTTGTGGTAGTGACAGGGTATCCAGGACAAAAACAATTATTTAAAAGACAGTTAGCATGTAGGTGGATGGCTCTAGTGCAGAAAGGTAAATTTGGGTATTATCAGCATACAAAGGATACTGAAACCCATGGAACTTTATAAAGGAACCCAAGGGTGATGTGTAGATTGAAATGAAAAGGTGATCAAAAGTAGGGGCCAAGGCTCCCCAACAGAAAGTGGAAAAGAAGACAGAGGATTTCTCAGAGAAGGATACATTAAAGTTATGGTTAGAGAGGTAGGAGGAAAACCGCAAAAGGGCTGTGACACAAATTCCAAAGGACTCAAGGGACTTGAGCAAGAGAGGCTGATCAACAGTATTAAAGGCTGTAGACATCTTGAGAGGGGTTAACAAAGAGAAATGACCTTTAGATTTTGCTATAAGAAGGTCAGTGTTAGGGACGAAATCCAGATTGCAGTGGATAAAGAAGGAAGTTTGATGAGAGAACATGTGATAGACATTTATTTACTAGCCTTTTTAGAAACTTTGAGGCAATGGGACGTGGGGAAATAGGAAGGTAGTTGGAGGGGGGTTGGATCAGGAGAAGGTTTTTTAGGATAGGTGTTACTAGTTTAATGGGTGAGGGAAATATACCTGTGCCGAGTGAAAGATTGAAAATATGTGTGAGGAAAAGTAAGATTATGTAAGGAGGTCAGTTGTTGTGTTAGGATGGAATTGAGAGGACAGTTAGTGAGGTGAGAGTGTGACATAAGGGCAGAAACTTCATCCTCAGTAACAAGAGCAAAGGAGCAGGATTTGTGTATTTTCAATTTTGGATGCGTGCGGGGTTGAAGGAGGTGATGATTGGTAGTGTGGTGAGAGATTATTTCATTTCTAATAGAGTCTAATTTGTTGTTGAAGTGGCTGGAAAAATATTTAGCTGACAGAGAAGAGGTAATAGGAAGTGGGGGTGGGCAGAGAAGGGAATTGAAAGTGAAGGACAGACATTTTGGGTTTAGAGGAAGCGAGAATTCTAACGCGTACAAGCGAAGGTGGTTTTTATTTTAGATACACAAGTATTTGGATATAGGTTTCAAGAGCACTAGTTTCTTGGAATTTTCTAGGGCATAGATGGGCTAATGAAATTAGGAGTTTGTAGGGGACCAGGATTGGGAGATATATCACTAGAATCTAGCAATAGCAAGAGAGAAAGTGACATAAGATTAGATACAGATTTGCAGTATTGAGATGTGGTGCAGGGAGGAAAAATAGAATATAGAAGAGCAGAAGAGAGGTGAGGGTAGCATAGATAGGCCAATGAATGTATCAGGTGATGAGGAGAAAGGAATAAACAAGGAATATAGGCGCCAATCAAAATCTAGTGAGTACATTGCAAAATCGGGCCAATGGCCAGCAGCCGCAAGAGCAGAAAAGCTTTTAAAAAGGTATTTTTATGTGTTAAGTACCCATTCTTGTAATAGAAACTGGAAGGTCTGTATATGATTTTTTTTTTCTTTTTATTAATTCACTTAAGTATTTTGTATTCACGCAGTTGCTGTTTGACCCAATCTATTATGTGGCTACTTCAAGGGGGGATTTCTTAGATTACAACTGAGATGTCAAACTTAATTCATAGACCCACGAAAACAAATTACATTGTTGTGAATGTTATTGTATAAAACATTGATAAGCATATCGACATACACACCACAAGAGACCAAGGTATAAGAGCACATATAAGTCCACAATTTAACTACCTAACTTTCTCTCCACACCATAGCCCTACACTTTTAATTGACCGGGAACTCAATTCTACCCGACTAACTTATTAGCCACTCATTCATTGAAACCTAAGGGAGGAAAAGCTCACTCCTCTCTTCTTTTATACGCTACACCATACAACCCTCTTACACTTGTTTCTATTCTTCTTTAAGTAAATAATCACATCACTAACAACAATATAAGTATCACATCTCAGTCTCAATCTTCCTTCTCTACCCATCTTAAAATCTCTTATACTCACTTTTTTTTTCTCCCCCTCTTCATTCCCTTCCTCAGCCATGGCATACAAAACACTTACATTTATAACTATAAAAATTAAAGGACTGAATAGCCAAACAAAGCGTAATATAGTCATGAAAGACCTTCACAGACTGTGGGGAGACATTGTTCTTATCCAAGAATCGCACTTTAAAAGAGGACATGAACCAAAATGGCACTATAAAGAATACCCACTTGCCTTCTTCGCTTCCAGTTCAAATAAAAAAAAATTGAGTGGGAATACTTTTCAAACATTTCATCCCTTTCCAGGTGCTACATATGCACAAAGACTCAGAAGGCAGGTTTCTTATATTGCAAGGGCTATTATACGGGCGACCTATCACACTTGTTAATACATATTTCACCAATAAAACACAAGGGGCCTTCATGAAAAAAATATCAAATCCCATACTGGATAACAAAAAAGGCTCACTCATCATAGGAGGAGATTTTAATACTCCTATGAATCCTAAATTAGACACTTCAGGAGAAACCTCTGCTGTACCAAAAAGAGACCTCAAAATAATTAATACTCTTCTTAGAAACTTGGCTACCCACGATGTGTGGCGCTTAATAAACCGATCAGCAAAGATTATACTTTTTTTTAGCATTCCCATGTATACTCCAGATTATACTACTTTATCATAGATGCAAAAGAAGGTAATAGGAGCACCGGTCACAGATATCAATTAGCTTTTATTCCATAACAACCATTTCGGCTGTTTATCCTTCCTCCCATTTGGATTTCCAATAACATGCTGAGTGTTTATTAATATGTCTTTTTGACAAGGTTCAAGTTTGTTATGAACCATCTTAATTAACTTTATTGAGCTTATGACCTAAGCTTTTTATATTCTAGCGGTTGTTATGGAATAAAAGCTACTTGACATCTGTGACCGGTGCTCCTATTACCTTCTTTTGCATATATTGTTTACTGGATCCACTTTGAGTGAGCATGGACACCAGAGGCATGGATATTGCTGTGCACTCCTCCCTTAACCCATCGTTGGTGCTGAGACAAAGATCGGGGCCTATCGTGCAGCAGCTACTGATGACGTCTGACAGAGGGTGTGAATTCACACAGAAGACTTCACGCTGAGAAGTGGCGTTTTGAATAGAAGGAAGAAACGTTTTTCAATTGGAAGACAGCCACTCCATACACAGCAGGGAATCGCCCTGGGCCCAAGGTAGGAACATTGCTCACCACTATTTGGACCAGATTGTGGGGGCTGGCATTACATTGTAAATCACACCTTATGACCGGACTAGAGATATCACTTATTAGCTGCTACCGGGTTTAGGCACCTCACTGGAGGGCAGGAAACACTCTTTTGTGCACTACAAGGCAGTGGATATTTATCTTGCGCTGCTGGACTTTTCAGTGTGTATATGGCTTGTTATTTCTTTTGTACTTTATCGTAGATCCTACAATTTTATCCACAATTAAACCAGCCAGGATTCTACCAATAAAATAGTCAGATTATGCACCAGTGGTGTGCACCTTAGAGTGGCCAGAGACCCCCCTTGTCCCATTCCAGTGGTGACTAGACGATCATCTATTAGATTATGCAATAGTTAAACTAGAACTAGAAAAAGCCATCATAGAATATTTTCAAATCAATACCGCTGAAGAAACTTCTGACTCGACAGTGTGGGAGGCACATAAGTATGTAGTCAGGGGACTCCTGATTAAACATAAGGCTAGACTATAAAAACTACACAGGGAAAAATACAATTTACTACATACACTCGCGAACATAGAAAGATTACATAAACAACATCCAGACGATACAGACCTTACCAACTCAATGACACAGGCTCTCACCAATCTAAGAGATTTCCTCCAACTAGATCAACAAAAACAGGCCATGGCACTTAAACAATATTATTATTTACACAGGAACAAGTCTGGTTGACTGTTAGCCAGATCACTTTGTCGCAAACGCCTGAAATCTTATATTCACTCGTTGAATGACAAAAAAGGTAATACTAAAACAGATACCTTTGCCATCACGGAATTTTTTTTAAAATATTATGAATCACTCTATAATCTCAAACAACCAGCAGACAACACCAAGTTAAACTCGAATAACATTAATTTTTCTGACTCACTCAATTATGTCTCTAACCTAAACTTACCACATCTTGATACAACAGACTCCACAACACTCGACAACCCCATTACCCCAGAAGAGTTCTCACTTGCCATTAAAAATACTCCTGCAAGGAAAAGCCCAGGCCCTGATGGCTTCGGAGTTAAATATCATAAGATTTTTGCCGCATAGCTGATCCCCAACCTTGCACAATTATTTAACACTATTGAAGATACTGGGGGTTTTTCCAAACATATGCTGGAAGCATATATCACAATTCTTCCTAAACCAGGCAAACCATCTACAAAGCCCAGACATTTTAAGCCCATCTCATTGCTTAACGTTGACGTTAAGTTGTACGCCAAAATTTTGGCTGATAGACTTAACAGAATTCTACCCAAACTAATTGCACCAGACCAAGTTGGCTTTATTCCAGGGAGAGAAGCAAAAGATAACACTCTTAGAATATTGCAACTAATCTCCTACTCCCGCAACAACCACGTCCCTATGATATTAGTGTCCACAGATGCCGAGAAGACCTTCAATAGAGTAAATTTGGACTTTCTCAGCTCTGTACGGTGCCAGATGAACATTAGTAATAACTTTATTTCCAAAATGTTTGCCCTATATTCCAACCCCACTGCTAAAGTGAGTGTTAATAATATCCTGTCAGATACTTTTACCATTACAAACGGTACGAGACAGGGATGTCCCCTATCTCCAATACTCTTTGCTCAGTTGAGGCACTCGCTCATAAGATCAGACAAAATCCTCTAATATCTGGCTTACAAACCCAGAACACTCGCTACTTCACTACTTCAGATAGAGAGATATCAACATATGAAAAATGGGAAAATAGACATTCATGAAGCAATGTTAGAACTCTGGAACCCTCCCAATACTCATAAGAAAATAACATCTGTCATCCACCAGCCCCACCCTCCCTCTCCCCCTCTTCCTCCCCCCTATTTATAAACTTTTACATTTTTTCCTTTTTTTTTTTCTCTGTCTCTCCTCTTCTTTTCCACACACATACAATGAATCTCAACAAATGAAACATACCAAACATACAAGACACGTTCTCCTTTCATTTAAATTATCTGTTTAGATGAGTGTTTTAGGTGTTTGTTGCAAAAATGTATTGATGTTTAAAGTCCCCTGTTGGGTCTTATTTTTTGATACATTTTATTACAAATGTTAACTGATGTTAGAAAAATTAAAAACTGATCACTGGACTTATATATATGAGATAAAAGGATAGATTTTCTAACCAATTCCACTCTTAGGACTAAAAGGCTACACATCATCTCGTACAACAGATTAGTCCATGTTAATTCTGTATCTGCGGAAGCCATGTAATATTTGTGACATACGATATTCATGTATTCTCATGATATTTCCTCTGTATATTTTATGCTCAATAAAAATCTTGAAATATAGAAACTGGAAGGTCATCCAAAACTAACAGGTACAATATGTGTGACATTAACCTATTTTAATCCGAATCCATTATCAATACCAATTAACCATATGAATGCCATATGTATCTTGCCATGATGGACATACTTCAATAGTTACTTCAGAACCCCAACGTCTACAAATGGCGTGTTTTTTTTTCCATTTTAATATTTGATTGAAAGACACATTTGTACATTGTTTTGATTGTCACTAACATTACTCTCGTCTTCAAAATCGGGTAAAAGATGCAATCAGTTAGTTTAGCAACGGTGCGGATGGAGTGCATAGCCTTTAGTTATCATAAAGTAGCTGTGTGTATGTCTATGCGACATATGAGATAATTTGCCATAAGATGCAAAGGGGTGATTTTCTGACTGCCACCTCTGCTTTATCATTGAATAAATCTAAACAAAAAAAGTGGGAGATTTACAAAATGTTTGCAAAAAACACAGAATTTATGTTTACCTGATATTGCAAACAATAACCAGAAACAGAAAAGACTCTAATGCCAGGGAAAGGAGTAAAGGCATAGGCTGCTCAATATGTAGTCACAGAGCACTTCCCTGATTGGCTAGCATCCAGAAGGGGTGGAGCTGAGAAACACATTCAGATGATAATATTTTGTCACAAACCCCTGCAAGTAAACATCCTCTAGCGTCACAAACAAAGCAAGCCAGGCGCTGAATCTGGAGTCCCTGGTTCTATCCCAGGTAGGGCACAGTAAGGAAAGTCACCAGCATCATCCCCGCTGTGCAGTTTTTATTTTAGCATGAATAGAGCTTAAAGGATCCTGACAGTAACTTATGGGATCCTGACACTTACTCTAAAAATGGAGAGATTAAAGTCTACATCATGTCAGTAGACAAGGCATGTCTAGCTAACACCACTATATCTGCACTCTTAGCATTGAGCTGAACTATTTTAATGATTGTGTCACAAATGAAACTATTTGCAGTCATGATTAATCTGATGTGGTCCTGTATTTCTTTTAGAGACAACTCCTATAAGCCCATCAGATAGGCTGTCACACCAAACTGACATGACATTGCTGACACAAACTATGCTGACAGCTTGGGAGAAACAAGTAACTCACCAGCTAAAAAACTGCCTATGAAAGCCTTCAAGGTCCATATCCACGAGGTCTTTGAAAGGTGTAATATCCCCCCTGGTGGCCAGGGAATGAATATCCCAAATGTGATGATTTTGTGGACTCTCACCATCCACTGAAGAGATATAGTTTAGCTTTGAGAAAGATGGTCTTTTTTATTTAGAACTTGGAGTTTGCTGATTCTAAATTCAACATTCTTTAGAGTTGTATAATAAAAATCACATATAAGGGGGGGCCTGACCTAGCCGCGACCATCCTAAGTTGCATTTTCAGAAGCTCTGGGAAAAACTCAAATATCCAGCCCATTATATCTTGGAATTTAAAGCGTATTACTTATTGAAGGATATCATCAGATCACTGAAGCCAAGCTGTTCAGTTCCATATGATTATCTTAATCCTAGAGTTCTTCTAGCCCAGAGCCAGACCGAAGAGGTAATTGGCAGCAAACTACCAGAAATATCGCTACCCTTCCTGAGCACTGGGGTTATAAGGCTCAGCATGGCTATCTCTAATTGGGAGGAACCCTGCGCAACACTTCTTACCCTGCTTGTTAACCTCGAGAAGCAGATGGATAGCGGTTTTGACAACCTAGCCTTGCTGTTGCAGTGGGTAGAGGAGGAGAGCCCTTCATCCAATGCTGCAGCTCATGTATACTCAACGGAGAGACAAGAGGAGCAGAAGATTATGGCGGTGGTGAGGAACTTGCCCAACACTGATCATGCCACAGTAATGCTACACTTAGACGCAGTGTCGCTGGACCTGCAGTGGGAACAAAGTACAGCCAGCCGACCTGACACCAGATTAATATACCTAGATGGTATGTAGAGCTTTTCCCCGGGCAGTTCTTGGGTGGGATGCAGCCGACCCGCTGGAGGGCTGTCTGGAACCTCCCGTCATTTGAGGCCTAACTTGGGGGCACCCCTATCATCGTGAGATGCAAGGAAGATATGAAAATAGCCAGGACGGCTCTACCTCCAGCCCTTATGGGGAGCCTTCTCCTTGAGTCACCATGCCTGGATGCGGAACTCTTTGACATTCCCACCCCATTACTTACAGCAAGTATCCCTTTTCTAATGGCCCTGATATCTACACAAGCTTCAACTATACTGTTGCATCAAATACAGTTCCAGATTTGTATTCCAAGAGGAGTGGGATGAGACTTATATGTCTTGCAGGCTACCAAGAAGCGGTCAACTAACTGTATAGTATACTCTACTGTTCCTTTCTGTTAATGATGATGTCACTTGAATAATATTTGTTTTTGGGCCTATATGATTCCTGCACAGTTATATCTCACAGAATTATAGGTCTCCACGCAAGTTTACTATATACTTTTTTCTTGTTTGTTGCTAGATTACATAATATAATCATCTGTTCCATTGTGTTTACCCCTCTCTATAGTTAATAATGTTGTCACTTGTAAACTTTTGTATCTTTGGACTTATACATAATGTCTATGCAAACTTATTTAACCTTTACTTGGCTGATAAGGGAGACTCTGACACATAGATAGTTCTGGTCGTTAGATGTTCCCTGTGTTTTTTTTTATGTCAATCACTATGTTTGAGTCAGCTACGTAATACCCCACAGTACTTTGTGATCATTGCAGAAAGAAGATGCGCCCCTAATACTGTAGGCTGTATTCCCAACATTAGGCTATAATATATATTCCCTTATAAGTGTCTCCTGCCGATATTTGACCCCCTTGGTACCTGAGTATTATATGGGGACATAATATTTACAAATATTTCTGCTCTTCAAAATTGGCATCAATACTTGATATAGTATAGAATAATATATATAGTATAGAATAAGTCCTTAAACGCCAGATCCCATCTCAAAAAATTCCTCCCCATCAAGAAATCAAGAAATCTTTATATACTATTTTGCTACCGGGTACTATTTATAGCCACTTTACAATAACACAAGCAGTGTTTACCCGCTGACTCATTTTTGTATAAGGAGCCATAAGGCCCTGATAGGGCCGCATGTGGACTATCATATACTTCTTCTCGTACATTACCAAGGGGTCCATAAGTGACCAACCAAAAAGCCTACAGCTCAGCTAATATTAAAGCAAAATGGAGGTTTCTGAAGCCTATGCCTTGTATCTTACTACATGTCTGTTCCCCAGAAAGTATGAATATAAAAAGAATGTGCAAAATGTTATAATGGGAGTAAATTGGAAAGTATCTTAAAAATGCATGCTCTTTCTGATTCATAAAAGTTTATTTTGACTTGAGTGTCCCTTTAATGAAGTCAAAGTTAAGTACTTTTGCTTTTTTTGGATTATTGCATGTATGAACTGCTTGTGCAATGATAAATGCCGACAGCGTATGCTGTCGGCATTTATCGATGTGCAGCGGACATGATACGCTACATCATATCATGTCTGCTCGTACTTTGATAAATATGCCCCATGGTCTCCAGATTCAAATTACAAATAACATTTTCTTAAAGGCTCAAAAGGAAAGAGAGGCAAGTTATGCAAAACAAGTGACAAATGCCAAGCTTTTGTAAATGTCTTGCCATTTAGTTGCAAAAATAGATTAAATGATTATTTACTTTCAATGCACTGTTACCAAGGCATTGCAGAAAATAATCGTGCAGATATTCCATAAGGAACTGACTTCCAGGAAAAAAAAAACAATCCCACATAATTCCATTGGTAGAATATGTTGTGCCTTGACTAGTCTTCAGAAGAGTAGAAATCACTGTCTCAGACAGTTATACTTTCCTAAGTTTGAGCCACTGAGCCTTCAGGCTCTTAAGCCTAATTTTAAATTGTATCTGTTTTAAATCATCAACCCTCTGTAACTGTGGAAATCTTGATAACATTTCTGAGTTAATGATTGACATATGTCACCATGAGATATTTCCATGGTTAGATTATCTTCTGAAATACTTGGTTACTTAAAATCCATTCATCTGGTGAATTTGACAGGACTAATCTTAGTGTTGATTTTTTAGGACTCAGCAGAAGCACTGCTTTCAGGCTTTTAGTTCCAGAACATTTGGCAGAAGCTCCACAGCTCTTCTATGGAGTCCTAAAAGGATATTGCTCATCATTCCAGATTACTTTAATCCTTTGTGGCCATTTGCTACTGAGGCTTCTCCATCCGAAACCTTCTTCCAAACTTTGAGAAATTCTTCCACAAACAGAACAAGCTTGAACAACACTGAAAATTAAACTGTTGTAGATAGCCTCCATTTCAAATTTGATTTTAAAAGAAATTAGAGATATATTGATCAAATTATTATTATTATTCTTTATTTATAAAGTGCCAAAAAATTCTGCAGCTCTGTACATGGGTGCAAAAGATAAAAGTACAACAATACAATATTTTTAAGATACAGGACAAAATTTATCAAACAAATACAGCAGGAATTGAGGGCCCTATTCCTGTGGGAACTTAAAATCTAGAAGGGTAGGAGGTTGAGAAACAGGAGGTGGGGACTGCAGAGGTGTAAATGATATTAGTGCAAAGTTATATGAGGGTAACTATTAGGCAAGTGACATTTATTTGTTACTGAGTTGGGTGATAATCTTCCCTGAACAAAAATGTCTTAAGGGAGCATTTAAAGGACAGATTAGGGGAAAGTCTGACAGCGCAAGGAAGTGCGTTCAAGAGGGTTAGTGCCGAACAAAAGAAGTCCTGCAGTCTACCATTGGAGGAGGTGATGGTAGAAGATGCAAGGCGCAGCTTTGATCTTAGGGGTGGGCTGGAGTATATTTGGTAATTAGTAAGGACAGGTAGGGGGCAGCGTTGGTAAGGGCTTTTTAGGTCAGGTTGAGAATTTTGAATTTAATTCAAATGTGCTCAATCGTATACTCCACGTGTTTATCAATGTATTATGTTGACAGTATCTTTTTACTATAGTAAAGTACAGAGGAAGCTCTTTCTCTGTGTGTTTAAGATATTGAAAATTGATAAATAAAATTGATTGCAGAAAGAGGATTTTTCAAATGATGTATTATCCGTGCTATAAAAAAGACAAAGTAAGAGCGACAATTTAATTTATGGACAATAGAGAAAGAAGTCCCCTGGGAATCAGCTTCATCTGGAAGTATTTGTATTACTGTCTCTGGTATACTGGGAACAAAGTGAGCTAATTTTTTATCACAAGGTGCTGTATTTATTTGCATTTCTGAGATATGTGTTGCCAGGGGATGCCAAGACAGGTAGTAGCCTGCATTGTTAATAAAGACTTGTAGTAATACAGCTGTTCTGCCATCTACTCACTTTTCCTTCTCCGTATAAGGACAATGACATTTTGTGCTGAGATTTAAAGGGACATAAAAGTCAAAATGCATTTTATATAATTCAGATAGACCACACAATTTTAAGAAACATTTCAATTTACTTCTATTATCAAATACGCTTAGTTCTCTTTGAATCCTTTGCTGAAAAGCATATCTAGGTATGATCAGGAACAGCAAGGCCCTACTGGCAGTTAGCTTGGCTCATCGAGAGGTTCAGCTAGGTCCCACTAGTGCAGTGATGTTCTGGTACTGACTGTAAGAGCTAGATTTATCAAGCACTATCACAATTCTCCTTTTTATTCTCCTAAGCGTTTAACTCTGGAGAAGCGCATCTGTGCTTCACAATTTATCATAAAAATTGTATCATTTGTTTGTGCTTTTCCAAAGGCAAGATCAGCTGAAGTAATGATTTAATTCTCAAGTAGAATTCGTATACGAGTCTAATTTATTATTTGAAATAAGCTAAATCGCTTGTTATGTGTAAATCATGCCTACAGAAATACCCATAAAAACATGGCATTATTTAATTTTTTATGTTTATTTTTATCTTATTTTAGCGCACTTTTACAGAAAATATTTTTATGGCTTCTGTCGCTATTGAAAATGGAAGAAATGTCCAGTTCACACTTCCAGAGTATTCTATTGTTTAAATAATGCTACAGCATTATGACGAGCTTACATGTAAGACAGGTTACATTAGCATTTTTACTTTAGTATCCATAATAAAACAAACCATATTAACAAAGCGTTATATTATTCCCAAAAAAAGGACACAAAATTAAAAAGTCAAGAAGAATTCCATGATGTGCACAACAACACAAACTTAAAGAAATTATTTCCAATGCTGTTCTTATTTATTTTGAGCTTGTGTTGTGTGCATTCTTTAATAAATACACATGTACACACACACACACATATATATATATATACATCTCTAGTATTAGTATTATGTCTGTATTTCACTGTTAAAGGGACAATATACACTACTTTTCATATAACTGCATGTAATAGACACCACTATAAAGAAGAATATGCACAGATACTGATCTAAAATCCAGGATTAAAACTTTTTCAAAACTTACTTTGAAGCTCTAGTTACTTTTTTATCATTTTTTTGCACCTATTGAGAACCTAAAGGGACATTGTACACTAGATTTTTCTTTGCATAAATGTTTGTAGATTTTACATTTATATAGCCCATCTGGGAATGTTTTTGTAACAATGTATAGTTTTGCTTATTTTTTAAGAACATTGTGCTGATTTTCAGACTCTTAAACCAAGCCCCACAGTGCCAGATGTATACATACGTTTACAGAATCCTAAAGGCTCCTGTTATCTGTCTTTTCATATGCAGGGGACATGGGGAGTGTCTGCTCTTTTGTTTATGCAGCCCATTTCAGTGGGTGTCCCAGACTACCTCATCATAAGTGCTAAACTGGGAGCTTCTAATATTCTCTATAGGCGCAAAAAAATTATACAAAAAGTAACTAGTCAATTTGATAAAGCATACTATAGAAAATACAACTTAGACACTCTAATTTAACTCTTTTTTGGCACTCCTGTGTGCCTTGATGAACACGAACCAAGAAGGAGAATTTTACAGTCGAACTTGCCCAATTTTAGCTGCATTTTTAAATGATTAATAAGGGCACTAATTGTCAAGAGTATATTTAGGTGCAAGTATAGGAGAACATCAATGATAAATCTCGCTCTGACTATCTTCATAATCCCTTTGAAGGAGTTAAACTCATAGTTATATGCAAGCAATAGTGCAATAATAAAAAAAGAGTGTTACCGCATGTTATGTCTCGTTAATGCTTGAACTGGATGATTTTATTTTCTGCACTTTCTGCCAAGAGTGAATCTCAGTTTGGAGAGAGAATGCTGCCTATCTCTTATATTTATAAATTAAATGCTTAGACATGCAACAATCTAGGTACTAATTATTAAGTACAACTTTTTATATTACATTTTTTTCACTGTTTATAGATCTACCGTAATGATAGGTATCTGATTTTTATGCAAATTTAACTGTCATGATTAAGATAGAGCGTGCAATTGACTTCTTTTATCTAATTAGCTTTGTTCTCTTGAGTACCACCATAAGTCTAATATAAAAATGGATACACTAATAATATTAATGATATTAATAAAAACTGTATAAAAATATCTCAACTCACATTACTGCCCCTAGTTATCAAGCCGTCAACCTCAAATACGCTGGAATTCCGCAGCGTATTTTTGGCGAGGCTGATTCGCCTTAGTTATCAAGCCCTAGATACCGGCAAAAGTAGAATATAGTGACATAAGCTTC
>CAJPDP010227460.1:0-10062 GCA_905336975.1 Bombina variegata variegata | reverse complement strand
AGTTTTAAACCATTAGTGCATTGCTGCTCCTTCAACAAATGATACCAAGAGAATGAAACAAATTAGATAATAGAAGTAAATTAGAAAGTTGTTTAAAATTGTATTCTCTATCGGAATCATGAAAGAAACAAATTGGGTTTAATGTTCCTTTAAAAACGCTGAGGAGTATACAGTATCTGGTTGCAAGTGATTATGCACTTATATAGTGTATAGGGTTATCCTTTTTATATGTTAATCCTGACCTAGGATGTCACTGTCAATCCATAGCACTTGGACATATAAATAATTAGAATAAATGCCTGGGTGAGTGTATTCACAGAAAATAGTAATGAACACAATAATTGTATTCGGTATATGTTAGTATCACTTTCCTTATACAGGATAGATAATATAAAAGGTTTTCATACACGTGTAGAAAATATCTACTGCTTAATCCAGAGGGACTTTAGGAAGTTTTATGCTGAATAGTATAGAGAATACTGCACAATTAAAACATTTTCCCTGCCTTTGATTTTACATAAAGTGAGGAAAACTGTGTGATTAATACAGACTTCTAGTCTTTATTATATCAGAGGGAAAGCGTTCGAGTATGTATTTCTATTGTTACATTATCAGTGTGCTTTCTACTGTTAAATCCAAGTAGAGCTTTGTATAGTTATATACTGCATATTATAAAGAAATATTCAGTTATTAGTACACCTATTGTTTTCAGCAATGTTAGAAGTATTACGTGATTAATTCACACTTACAGTCCCTACTATATCTGAGTGAAAGCGTCACTTTAATTAATTGTGTCACTATAATAGTGGTTTCTGAGATACCATCTCATACTATTACATATACCGCTGAATACCTCTAGCGTGCTCTGCAGAGATTCTATTAGCCCGAAAAGGTAGTATAGATTTGCTATGGACACGCATCAAAATCCACAGGGTGTCCTGAGTTAAGGTCTAAGGTTACATCGGCTTGTGTAAATATATCAACCAGTTTCTACTCGCTAGTTAAAAATTCTATTTACAATCGGCCTCCCTATGCCCTGACATGTTTCGCCACTCTTGGCTTTTTCAAAGTAATTAAAGTAACGCTTTCTCTCAGATATAGTAGGGACTGTAAGTGTGAATTAATCACGTAATACTTCTAACATTGCTGAAAACAATAGGTGTACTAATAACAGAATATTTCTTTATAATATGCAGTATATATAAGGGGGTCCCTGACCTCCTAAATTATTATGACGCATCGAGGTTGGCCCAAACTGCATTGCAGGGATCCTCAATAAAGAACTTGGTCTGGATAGAGTTGGAGGCAGAGATAGGAAACTTAGATTCCCCAGGGGATTTGGTCTGGGACAGATTGAGACTCCAACATAAAGTTAAAAAATGCTCTCCAACCACTGCATTCTCGTTTGACCACTGGAAAATATTAATAAACAAAGGAAAATTGATGCCAGACTTTTCCTATAAGATGCCAATCAAATATCTAATCCCGTGTGAATACCGGAAACAGTTAGATAAATGGGAAAGTAAGGGCCTTTACCGTGTGGGAGACTTATTAGCACATAGCAGACCACTGACTTTTAACCAGCTACGAGATAGATTGGCTCCTATTCCCCTTCACTGGTATTTATATTTTCAGATTACATCTGCCCTGAATAGATTTATACCAAACATGCATAAACAAATTAGCACTACCTTAGAGAGACTATGTAGTACCACTACCAGACCCAAAAAATCAATTTCACAACTATATCTGGCGATACAAAACTTAAAAGACGAAACTAAATCACCAATTATGCTTAAATGGGAAACAGACACAAACTTAACACTAGAAACACAAGAGTGGCAGGAACTGTTTTACTCCTCTTGCAGGGGATTAATTAATGCTGACTTAAGAGAAAACAGTCTCAAGACCGTCTTTAGGTGGTATCTAACTCCAATTAAAATATCACACTATATAGAAGGGAGAAATAGGAACTGTTATAGAGGGTGTAATTTGATTGGTACTTATATGCATATGTGGTGGGAATGTCCTGATGTAATCCACATTTGGACTAAGCTATCAGTATTTCTTACTACACTCCTGGAAGAACAAGTAACGCTGACCATATTTCATGGGTTATTGAATGCTCAATTTCCGAACTTTAATAAGCACATTAACACTTTCATTAGAATACTCTGCACAGTCACAAGAGCAGGTATTGCCAGATATTGGAAAGAAGGGGTACCGGCAAGGCAGGAGATAATGGGAAGATTTAAACTGACATACTCTCTACATGAAACGGCAGCAACAATATTAGGTACGGTGGACAAATTCCTTAAGGTCTGGTTCTACTGGATAATGCAGCCACCTTAATTCATTTATTTCAACCCTACATATGAGGACTTATAGGGAAAATAAGCAAAGTACAGGAAGGTAAAGGGGGTATTGGGATTGTATATCTGAAAGGATTGCTTTATGTTGATTTCATTGTATTGAAGGTAATGACACGTGATTATTTAATTTCCAGTGACCAATAGTTAGGTTTGTTTGGTTTTTTTCATTGTAACAGAATAGTATATAAGCGATAGGTGTCTTTCATAAGAAATATCTCAGGTATGGTCTACCAATTTTAAGATTTCATTAGGTACTGTAAACCTACAAGAAGGAATAGAGAATTTTTAATGCCAATTATGGAAATTATTATGTTCAAATGCCTGATGAGATGATTATGTAATCAACTGTATAAGACATGTATGTTGTTTAACGATGTTATTTCAATAAAAAACATTTTAACATAATATGCAGTATATAACTATACAAAGCTCTACTTGGATTTAACAGTAGAAAGCACACTGATAATGTAACGATAGAAGTATATACTCTAACGCTTTCCCTCTGATATAATAAAGACTGGAAGTCTGTATTAATCACGCGATTTTCCTCACTTTATTTAAAATCAAAGGTTGGGAAAATGTTTTAATTGTGTAGTATTCTCTATAATATTCAGCATATAACTTTATAAAGTCCCTCTGGATTAAGCAGTAGATATTTTCTACACGTGTATGAAAACCTTTTATATTATCTATCCTGTATAAGAAAAGTGATACTAACATATACCGAATACAATTATTGTGTTCATTACTATTTTCCGTGAATACACTCACCCAGACATTTATTCTCATTATTTATATGTCCAAGGTCCATGGATTGACAGCGACATCCTAGGTCAGGATTAACATATAAAAAGGATAACCCTTTACACTATATAAGTGCATAATCATTTGCAACCAGATATATTCCTCAGCGTTTTTAAGTTGTGTGTGTGTTTGCTATTTTGTTTTAAATATCCTAATAAAGGTTACATTTTAACCCTGCGTATCTCCGTCCACCTAATTGCTCTTTAATTTAATTTAATAGCCCTTCAGGAAAGTGAGTGCTTCACATGTGTACACTAGTATCAGTCTTGCACTGATTATCTTTAGCATGCAATATGGTAAGTTACTCATGTAAAATATAAACAAGTTGCAAAAACTATATGTATAAATCGAGTCAACAGAATGGATAAACAATAAAAAGTCAGTGAGCGATAAAAAATTACAATAGAAAATCCTTACAAAGAATTAATGGTCAAAAGCTTCAAGATCTGCATTCATATTAAAACCTACTGGACTCAAGGTGTGTAAATTGTAGATCCAGTAGGTCTTTCTCTGTCTGTCTCTCTGTCTATAATGTTATTATAGAATATGTTTATTTGTTTCAAATTGTTGTAACAGTTCCTCTTTGTGTTATTTTTTTGCAACACACAGAATCCCTTTAATTGGTGTTGTATCTCTTTTCCCTCACCTGATACATAATTGGTGGGAGTGGTCATGGGGATATAAATTTGTGTCTAGCATATTATGTTTTAAGCCTGATGAAACGGTGTATGTACTACCGAGAAATGCGTTGCTTTCAATAAATCTTTTAACTGAGGATCTGTTTATTGTTTGCTCCTTTTGTGTGAACACACTTTGAGCACATCAACCTTCCGATAGAGTCTTTGTATCTGTTATTGGCGATACATTGTGAACCTTCTTTGAGCCAGAGCCGATCACCTGACCGGGACGTGCAGGATCCACTCTGTGTGAACAGCTTGTTACCATCGCTGAGATCGTATGCGGCTACCATCAGTCAGCAGTCCTTGTCTGTACCTGTCTTGCTGGGGGGACCGGTGAGTAATATTCTAAGCCTTCTGCAACGTACAAGACATAGCTTTGCTGTCAACATGTAGATAATGTAAATCATTATGTTACAGAAAATAGACACAGCTGGGATTTATTGCAAGAATCATCAGTTTCACAATCAGGCACAATCAGACCAGAACACAAATACAAAAACAAGTAAGAAAATAGAAAAGATGAAAATCAGCATTTTTTATACAAGGATTACAGGTACCAATAAAAGGGTTTCTTTTTAAGGATCAATTAATATAAATTGTTGTATTGTTTATTTAACTGTTTCTCCCTTTAATAATGTATATTTCAGGGGTGTAACTAGACTTCACTGGGTCCCAGGACAAAATGGCAGCAGCAGTAGTGGACCTACTCAACAGAGGGCCCTAGTGCAAATATTTTTTGGGCCCCTCAACGTTAACTCAGTAGTAACTAATAGTAATAATATACTCACTGCTTTGTATAATGAGTATAAATAGATAGATGGAGCTGCACTAATAAAAGTTTCCCCTGCATTAGGATTGTACATATTTTGCACATGCCTGTGTATAGACCGGCTTCTAGGGGCCCTCCCAAGGCCTTGGGCCCATGGTGCCACTGAACCTGCTGCACCAATTGTAGTTCTGCCCCTGCAGAAGCACCTTCCCCTACCTTATTTCAATAACACCCTTTCCAAAGCACCAGTGTATTGTGAATGAGATGTTAATGGATATCAAAAAGAAAATATTGATGGGGAGAACATCCAGGTGGTGGCCATGAAAGGCAACAATGCTGCAGTATAAGGAGTTTTCAATCTGTCATATATATGCTGATTTTAAAGGCATCCACTTTCAATATTTATAAAGATCAACTCAGCATCATTTTTTTAGGACTTAGCTACCATACCAATGAAATGTTGAGACCTTTAGCGATCCAAAAGTGGATAGGCCTTCAACCCCCCCTACAGTGTGTGGTATAAGCAGTGAAGTAATGCTGCCATGTTTCTTACATTGCGAAATCAGAAAGATTGCTTTGCTGAGATCTTTTCTGAAGACTTTTTAAGATTCTAGAATGGTGACTAATGTGCAGGAATTTACAGACGCTGAGCAAAAGCTTCTGAATTTGTTGAGGATTAGCTTTCAATAGAGAAAGAGTTGTGTGGTAATTTTGAGCTCTTTGAATGATAGAGAACTTGGTTTTCCTCTTTAACCAATACAAAGGCAAATATGGCTGACAAGAATGAGCCTATGTAGGACATAGATACTGGGGGAGACTTCCCTGCTTACCAATGACAATCTAGCACCATTTGTATTTGAGACAGCAGAAGAGGATCTTAAATCTCTGGACCAAGAGCTTGTTATGTGCAATCTATGGCAAGTGTCCAAGTGGAAAAGTTACCTGCCTGTGTGCAGTTTAGTGTGCATGTGGTGGTGACAGCAAAGTTCTCACATCAAGCAGCTGTCTCACCATCCCTGAGAGGCAAAGGTGTCACGAGTATAGACAGACAGTAGAGCAATGTGCAAAGGCAAGGGGATTACTCTGGTTGAGAGATCTTAAAGGGACATAAACATGTAAAAATGTTCCAATGTGTTAGAGAATGTGATTATTGTATTATTGCCTCCATATAACTATGTATTTACCCCTGCTAAGGTGTTAAACATATAGTTAAATTCAGTACTAGAGCATCAATGCACTACTAGGACACAGCTAAATACATCTGGTGACCCAATGACAAAAGGGCATATTTGTGTAGCCACCAATCACCAGCTAGAGACAGTGATTGGTTAGTACAGAACATAAGCTCATTTAAATCTGTTCCTAAATGGTCACACCAGGAATATGAATTCCACCAGGCTTTTGATGCAGTGTATCCCTGATCTATGCTTGATTTGCAAACCTTTGTAAATTGCATTAACATGGTGATAGTGTTATTTCAAAACATTTAGGACTAGATTACAAGTGGCACGCTATCGATGTTAACTTGTGCTCTTATTACAAGTTTACAGTAAAAACTTTGTTTGAGCGCAATCAAATTTAATGCGGTGGGTTTACATAACTGAAGACCTCGCATACAGAGTTAGAGTTAAAAAAATGTGCACAATAAATAACATAAATACATTAAAATTAAATGTTACACTCATATAAACACAATCCAATAAAAAATATTCATAAAAATATTAATAAAAATGATTTATAAGGATTCAAAGGTATATGGTATATGGCCAAGTATTTGACTGCAAAGGGCTAATATATATACAGTTTATCTATATGTGTGTGTGTGTGTCTAAATAATAATTCAATAATTATATTTAATAATGTGTTTTACTGTGTATTTACTGTAAATATTTAACATTTCAATGTTCTTTATATAAGGGAAAATGTTATTTGTATTTTTAAGTTGATATTGATATACATATATATATATATATATATACCTGTATATATTCATATAGATATATAGCTATAGATATATATTTTACATTAACATTAAAACATGTTTTTATATATATATATATATATATATATATATATATAATTCTTTGTCAAGAGCATTGAAATGTAAAATATGCATAACGTGCTTCGGGTTGCACTCTGTAAGTCTAACGCAGTGTCAGGTTATCGCACATGAAGAATTAGTTATCTTAAGGTGCATAATGTAACAATTAAATATAAAATATTTTAAAAAAAAGTATTAATTATTATATTTACTGTAAAATATACATATATATATTCAATTGGTTTTTAAGAATCTTTAAGAAAATCTATGACATCTGTTATAAGAACATCTGTTTATGCTCGAGCGAACGCTTTAATTTGAGCGCCACTTGTAATCTGACTCATAATTACTGATTTATTTTTTATGTTACTTTAACATCCCTCAGGACAGTCTATTCATTGGCCGGTACAGACAAGTATCACTGAACCACCATGTAATACGTAATACAATTTAAAATGACCTTTTTTACATACAGCAAAGAAACAAATAATAATTTGAATGTGCCTTAACCCCTCTCACTTGGCTCAGATTACTAGATGCTTATATGATCAATCTGATAACATATCAGCGCACTCCAAATCCTCGGCATTCAGAATAAATTACTGTAATAACTAAAATATGTGAGACTTTTGCTGACATGTTACTCTACAGAAAACAGTGAATAACCTGTTTAGAAAAAAATATCAGTAGCAGAAATCCAAGTAAAATTATAAATAAAAATGGAATCACCTGATTTTGAACATCCCATTGAATAAAAATAAATAAATATTGCGTTTATTAAATATAAAACATAAAATGCATTATTTACTTTGCAGCATAGACGTTACTTTAGTAATAATTTAATCAATTTTCTACCAGATAGCTACAACACATTTTATTATAAGGCAATGCAGCCTGTCTTGCACCCATGGGTTTAAAGGTTAAAGGGAGGTTAAAGTCATTGTTTTCTGTATTTCATCTAAAGGAGGCTCAATTTAATACATAATAAAAACAATTTAAAGGGATGTTCTAATGTTGATTAAAAAAAAAATACTGTGTTCTTGTGGAGGATTGTTCCTGTTTACCAATACAGTGGTGAGTGTTGTCAAGAGATTAATTTGATTTATGTAATCTAAAAAAGCACACTGTATTATGTATAAAAAATTTTTATTTTATGTTGAAGTATGTCCCTGTTCACCAATGAACTAATGTTTTTTTTTCAAAAGCGTTTTCTGATCATTTTAGTACCAATGTAAACAGTAATTAAATTAAATAAAAATTAAAAAGTACATTTAAGGCAAAATGTAACCTTCATGATTCCAAATTCACATACTATTTTAAAACAGTTTTACCGACAAGTTGTGACATTGGCCTCGATTCCAAGCTTTCTGAAATTCTCGTTCAATATTTGAAAAATGGGATCAAACATTGTTTTATTATTTCTTATTATTTTTTTTAATCAAAACTATAACAATCTTACTCAAACACAGCTGAGCTTGATAACTCAGATGATAATGGCTGCCGATCACTGAAAATCGACTCAATAAACAAAAAATAGAAAAAAATACAAATTCAACAAACATCCAAAACCAAATTGGCCATTTTGTGTTCTATTCACATTACATCACATCCATATGCACTCCACAGCCAATCACAAACTTCAACAACATGAAACATTGTATGGAGTCTCCTTCATGTTCACAATAGTTCACATAGGAGAGAGGTGCAAGAACAGGGAAAGGAAGTGTTTTTGAGGGCATTAGGGCACTTTTAGAAAATAATTCAGAGGTCTGATCTCTGGTTAATTTTGAAGCGCTAATTGCTACTGCGAGCTCACAGTAGCAATAACCAGCCACTTGTAATAGCTGGTTATTTATCGTGCACCCACCCATTTAGCTCTCCTTAGTAAATATTATCTGAAAGATGCCCAATTAATAAAAAAAAAATTTGAATTAGTTTACATTCCTGTCCTGTTTTCACCAAGTCATATACTGAATTTTTACGTTTTGATAGTTTTTGTAATAATAATCATCATTCATACGGTTAAAAAGTGTCAAATGAAACACAAATATGTGTAAAGTAATAAAAGACAAATATAGAGAAATAACAGGTCTTATTGTATCACATGTTTTTATCACAAAGCTAAGTGACACAAATATATGGTAACAACATTTATTTAGGAGCAGCCTTCATCTGTGTCTGTTATGTGTGAGAGTCTAGCTTGGCTTTTTCAAGTACAAGGATAATGTTATGTCGTGCAGTGTCTGATCAATCTGATACTCTTGAAGTCGTCATTTTTGATGCCCTGTGAGTTGGAAGGATTTGCACCCTTTGTTGTAATGCCAAGGCTCATTCTTACAGAATTCATGCCGAAATGTCATTAGTAACAGATTTGTTGTTGCTGGAGATAAACCTAAAGTCTACATAAACATAAAAATATAAAGAGATACTGTTGTATCCTTAAGACGGTATGTAATTGATATTATCATATATATTTATACAAGGAAGTATTTGCATGGGCATAACCAGCAGTGATGCAAAGTTAACAGTTGCTATTGAGCTTTAAGCTGCTAGGAGCCCTCACTAGCAGCCTAGGACTGAACTGACTCTCAAATGTAATATTAAAGGGACACTGAACACTTTGAGATGGTAATATAAAATGATAAATCGTATATATTTAAAAAACCTCTGCAATATACTTTCATTATTTATTTTGTCAACTCTTCCTGTAATTCCATGCTGAAATTGTGAGCTTTTCGGTTCCTGTTACAAACGGAGTGCAGAACACTGTTATACTCCACACAGCCATTGGTTGCACACTCTAGTGACCTATGTATAACTGTCCCTAATTGGCCTCAGTAGAGAAAGTAATCTACAGCATGGCAACTCCGATTGTTTTATACTAAGGGCCAGATTACATGTAGAGCCCAAACTTTTGCGTGCGAACGATAAGGGGTTTGTGCTCATTGTGCTTACTGCTGGTATTACGAGTTGAAAGTGCATTGGAGCCCTTTGCAGTTAAGTAGATGAAAACATGTAAAAACATATTTATGCAATATTCATTTGTAATAAATGTTTTAATGTATTTATTTACTGTAAATATTTCACATTCCAATGTTCTGCACAGAATTTGTTATAAGTATTTCTAAATAGATATTCCTATTTATATCTGTATATATCTATACCTATATATAATCATCTATATATATATATACAGTATCTCACAAAAGTGAGTACATCCCTCACATTTTTGTACATTTTTATTATATATTTTCATGTGACAACACTGAAGAAATGACACTTTGATATGAGTACGGTTGGGGTCCGTTTGTGAACACATAGGGTACAACTGCTGTGGTTGTATCCTCAATGGATCATAATTACACCTTAAAGAACTAATATGTACCATTTAGGGGT
>CAJPDP010227318.1:0-16140 GCA_905336975.1 Bombina variegata variegata | reverse complement strand
TTTTTTTTTTTTTTTTTTGGGGTCCTGGTTGGTGTGGTTTGTCTTGTTGTAGTGGGGGGGGAAAAAAAGGGGGAAATCACCGAGATGAAGAAAGATTAGTTATCTTACAAAGGTTTATTTGGTTACCCTATGCAATTTTTTAGCCGACAAAAATATATGTGCTCTAAATAACTCTGAATGATTTGTATTGATGTACGGGCACTCTTTTTCCTTTATTCTGACTTATATGGCTTTTTACTTAAGTATGTATTTATGTATCGTGTATATTTACTGTGACACTTGTTTTTATACTTGGTAACCGAGATTGTAGCAATCTTTTTTGTCTTTGTTATAAATAAAGTTGAAAAAAAAGAAAAAGAAAATAAAAGACACATATATACCACTTATAAACAGAAAATAACAATTGATCAAGTGCATGAGTAATAATGCACCTACCAAAAATTAACATCCTATTGGGTCACAAAACCGGCGCCGGAATCAAATCATTGCAAAAAAAGTCAGCATCTACGTCTGAATAAATTAACCAGTCAGGTGATTGAGATGGCAGACGCCCAGCTGTCGGACGATTGCCATAGGTTTTAAGGACCGGCACTGTGAGCCAATCACACAATAGTGTGTCAGTGCACATAAAGATAAAACACTAATAAACAACACATTAATGTTATGAGTGAGCGCCCTAGACAGATGATATTTAGATACGAAAAGTATATATTCAATAATGAATATGGAACACAATAACATCAAAAACATATCTTGGAACTAAACAGCAACCTATCTGGTGCATAAATAATCCTACACCTATCAAACATTATACATTGGCACCCTATTGAATCACTCTACCGGCATCAAAGTCCAATCGCTGCCAAATAAGTAATTGCCTAAACTTAATCAAGTAAGACTGATACAGTATTTGGGAGGCCAAGTACTTGCCTCAATGGCAACTTCCATTGAACTTCAGGACCGGCACCGTGAGCCAATCACACACCAATAGATAAATATACATAGAATGTGATGATATGCTCAGCAATTACATAGAAAATATGTGAATAATTCATGTATATAAATAAACTTATCTCACTAGTCATATCAACATGAAAGGATATGTGTATTAAGTCATAATAAAAATAAACTCAATTCTCATTTGTTAAATATACCAAAAAATATATAATGCACAAGTACTAGAAACTAAATAAAATATATGTATAATAATACATATAGGACAAAAGTATGAAAGATAATTAATACAATTGTGAATAAACCCAAAAAAACATATATCACAAAATATCAGTGATAAATAATAAATATCTAAAAAAAAGTTGCCCGAAACCTTAAACCCGATATTTGGGTCTAATAAAAAAACTATACAATGAGTGGATAAAATAAATATATGTATGTGTATGATAATGTATTGGATATATGTAAAGATGGATTTGAAGATAAATGGACCCCCCAAGGGGCATGGCTGCAAAATATGTCTAGTTAGTAGAAATGAATGTAGGAGGTGACAAGACATATTGTTTGAAAAATCTTCAACAAAAGTAACGTGATTAAAAAATATATAAGATAATAGATTGAACAAAAGTCAATCAAAGCTCTAATATAAATAGCTAAAGAGATCAATAAATGATGCAATAATAGCTACAATAGGCCGAGGGAAAACGTACCGAAACCACAAGCTTAGGGGCCTAAAATGTGGCCAAATCAATATTCATATTGAGCCCCAAAGGATAGAGAGTCTTTAGCTTGTGGATCCAGTAAATCTCCCACTGTCGAAGTCTCACAAATCTATTGTACACGTAAGATATAGGTACATGTTCAATAGGAATAACCTCATAACAGTCAGGATTGCCATTATGTTTATTATGACAATGTCTAATCACACTATGTGATTTTTTGTTGTTAATCACATTACATGAGTGTTCAGACCATCAATGGCTAACATACCTGATGGTGCGACCAACGTAATGGATCCCACAATTGCAGGTCAGCAAATATATCACATAGTGTGATGCGCATGTCAATATATTCTTAATTGGATAGCTTTTTTTTTATCAATATGAGAGGTAAAGGAAGTCTGTCCATGGCCAATATGATGGCACATTTTACAATTTTTAATACCACACTTGAAAGCTCCTCTTCTAGTTTTATGATAAAAATTTGCAGGGGGGGCGGAGCCGGCCAGCGACTAACATGGCTGCTTAATCCGAGAGCTCCGTGCATGGGCAGTTATCCGGAACGGATCCTAACATGCTACGAGACCCTACCAAACTAACAGCATTGGACGGGTGAGGAGTCAGAGCATGTCCACATCAACTTTCAGGCCCTAAAAACAGCAAGGGAGGCAAGTGCGGGGATCATCAGCGCATGCTGCGCACGGACACGATAAGAGCCAGAGGACTAAAGGTAACCTTCTAGCCAACTACCACGTAGCATGCCACTACCAAGCCCCACGTAATAAGAGCTTAATCCCAGACTCCAAGTAATCTCTTCTGACGACGACGGGAACCCAGCTCAGACAGACTCCTGACGCCATGTTAGAGGCCTGTCCTTAAACCGCACGCCCACCTACTTGCTCCACTAAGACAGACAGGACAAACGCACGTATACACGCTTCAATCCGGATGACAAAACACCGGCTGTAGAGGTGCAGCATAGTAGCTAGCAAGATTGGCAGGTGCAATCCTGTGCAGAAAACTCAATAATAGCACCTGTACCACCTGGACACTAACTTAACCCGACAGACCTGTCAATGTATTACTTGGGCCAACACATAAATACACAGAGCCCACTTATAACTTTGGTGGAAAGCCACTGTGAATTTCAGCCAAATTTAAATTACCGCCAATGTAGCTGTGGAAAGGTCTGAACATCCCTTAGTCAACACTGACAGATCCCATATTTTCCTAGGCTGCACTGAAGGCTGCAAGCCTCTCATTTACTGATCTAGCTGCCAAGCCCTAACACTCGTAAGCAAGGCACTGAGATTCTCAAAGGTATCCTATAAAATTCTACTATAAAGACAGGCAGATACTTCCTCTCTCTTCTGGGGGTATCCCTTATTATTGATCAGACACATTGCCCTGCCTAACAATTAGACAACTTTATCAGACGGTATAGCTGCGTCATCTCAATGGCCTCGAGAAGGACTCATAGACAAGACAAAACGACAAAAGGTGCTAATACCACTAGCAAACTCAACAACTTTTTCAAAATTCTAGAATCACCAGCGGAAGCCAGCCCGGGCCTACCTAACCAAGATATGGCGGGCCCTAACTCAGATACAACCCCGCTCACTCAGCAGGACAAAGACCCTATTACCAGAGCAGATCTTATAAACCTCCCCACCAAAGATGATCTGGCCTTATTACTCACACAAGTGGGAACACTCATAAAGGATGGCCTTGCAGAGGTTAAGAGGGATATTTCAGATTTAGGTGATAGGATATTATATCTCGAAGAAGACGCTGAACAAGTGAGTGGGGAACTGAACTCTCACAATCGCACCATTGAAATACAAGACCAGATAATACAGCAGATGCAACTGCACCTTGAAGACCTAGACAATCGGATAGGCGCAGCAACGCAAGAATAAGAGGGGTACCAGAATCCATAGCCCCTAACCAACTCTCCCCGTATCTGCAGAGATTGTTTTGTTACCTCCTACAGAATGAAGACACCCCTTTGATACCTCTCAAAAGAGCCCATAGGGCCCTTAAACCCAAGCCACCCGATAGCAAACCACCAAGGGACATTGTCTTAAAATTCCAAGTCTTTAATGATAAGGAAAAAATTATGGAGACCTCAAGAAAGGCAAAAAATATCACCTTCGAAGGCAGCACAATCCAAATTTATGCAGACATTAGCCTTATAACGCTAAATAAAAGGAGAGAGGCAAAATTTCTGACAAACCATCTTCAAAATCTAAAGATCCCCTACAGATGGGGCTTCCCCTTTAGCATAAAAGTATTAAGGGGAACCCAGGTGACCATATACAAAACCCCAGAGGACCTGGACTCTTTTTGTAAACAATTGGGAATATCTGAGCCACAACTACCACCTCTCCATTCCCCCCCAGCACGAAGAGACCAGTCTCCCTCAACCCACTCAAGACCCCCACAGCAAGAATTGAACAAAATAAACTGGAAGCGACCCAAGAAGACCCAGAATCAAGCACCCCCGTCAGAAGATCCTCCTTGATGCAACCCTGAATCCCACAGGGACAGTAAACTCAAAAGCTACACTGAGAAAAGTTTATACGTCTCATTAGGAACTTACAATTTTTAAAATGACACCTCTATGGGCACACAAAAGAGACTCCTGACCTAGCTAAGATAAGAGTTAGGATTAACCACCACTAACATGAAAATATGAAAATGCAACAGTAATATAACCCTTCCCAAAGGGTTCTGCCCAGCAGCGAGGTACTTGTCTAGTCCCTCTTTTAATACCCCTCCCCCATTGACCTCTCGGTCGAGCAACTGCTTACTGTAGTTGCCAACATTGTTATTATTGTTATGCCTTTGCACTGTTTGTTTGTAATGTTTAACTTGTTTCTAGGAATTTTCCTTTTTGTTTTTTGTTAATTCACTGTTTTATACAGGTTCTTATTACTCCTTTGTCCTTCCTGCCACCTCAGAGCACCCAAACAAGGTATGTTGATTACATCATACACCACTTACACCTCACTGCACAACCTGTGGCTTGGGAGGGGGAGCCCCCTAACGGACACGAGATCACCTAGCACAATGCTACTGTTTAAACACTCTTCTCTGCCCTTAATTCACAATGGCTTAGCGCAAGCTTAAACTGAGTGATAACCCAAAACGCGAAAGGGCTAAATTCCCCAACGAAAAGATCGATAGCACTCAATTGGTTCACCAAACACAAAAGTAAAATTGTATTTGTCCAAGAGACGCATTTCCTTAGGAAGGCAAAGCCCAAATTCACCTCTAAGCTATTTCCGACGGACTTTTTTAGTTTCCATAACTCCAAAAAAAAAGAATGGAGTAGGAATACTACTACACAAATCTGTCCCTTTTCAAATTATCCATCAACTCTCCGATAATGAAGGGCATTATTTAATCCTGGTTGGTCGTTTGTATAATAGAGTAGTCACTTTAGCCAACATTTACGCACCAAATTCAGGCCAGGCCCGTTTTTTCAAACGCTTCATTGGAAAGCTGCTGGAATTGACTAAAGGCACAACATTATTGGCTGGAGACTTCAATATAGCTTTAAATCGCACATTAGATTGTTCACAAGCTAAGATCCCACCCCCAAAGTTCGCTCAATAGCATTGCACAAGGCTTTAGGTCCGCTACACTAATAGACATATGGCGTCTTCAACACCCATCACAAAAAACATACACTTTTTTTTTAACCCCAGACACACCTACTCCAGGCTTGACCATATTTATATGAATCATCCGGTCTTTCGCTAGCACAAGATACAGACATCGAACCAACTCCTTGGTAGGACCATGCACTGGTCTCCCTGACTCTGGATTGGCCGGAGAAACCAGTCACAGATTTTACTTGGAGGCTGGACGACTCCCTTCTTTTACAGCCACATAAAGTTAAAAAAATACAATTATCACTACAATACTATTTTACACACAACACAACCCCTCATTCTTCCCCAATTACAATTTGGGAAGCACACAAAGCCCTCATCAGGGGCGAATTTATTAAGCAAAAAGCTATCCAAACTAGAATCTATAACACAGAATACACCAGGCTACTAAATGAGTTACAAAATGCAGAATACACACACATGCGAGATCCGTCTGACACTGAATGCCTTGAACGGCTTAAAGTAGCTAGACAAGATATGAACAACCTCTTGCGAGTGGAAGTCCAGAAAAAGGCCTTCTACCAAAGAAGCTCTATTTCACAGAGGGGAATAAAGCGGGCACACTATTAGCCAGGTCACTGAAGAAGAAAAGCCTGAACGGCTATATACAATCAATTAAGACACAAAGCGGGTCAGTCACCTCGGATTGCAAGGGAATAGCAAATACGTTTAGTGATTACTATAGTTAATAGATTATATAATATCCCACCAACTGCATCTTCTACTGATATATCCCTCATAGACCATTATTTAGCAGAGGCCCAACTCCCCACACTTTCCAAGGAGGCATCGGAATCCATGGAAGCGCCGATCACATCCTAGGAAATCCTATTAGCAATAAAAGAGACCCCCCGCCACAAAAGTCCGGGACCTGATGGCTTAAAAAACACCTATTATAGACAATTCAAACAAACCCTGACCCCTCATTTGACAAACCTTTTTAACTACTTAGAAAGCTACGGACAATTTACGACACGACTACTCGAAGCCCATATCTCAGTCATCCCCAAACCCGGAAAACCACCGACAGAACCAAGCAGTTACCGCCCGATCTCACTCCTTAATAGCGACATAAAATTGTACGCCAAGGTCCTAGCTAGACAAATTAATTCCATTTTGTCATCCATTATACATGTAGATCAAGCTGGCTTTGTCCCAATGAGAGAGACCAGAGATAATACCATTAGGGTTATACACCTGATTGACTATGCCATCACACATGACATCCCATCTGCTCTAGTGACGACAGATGCGGAAAAAGCCTTTGATCGAATGAATTGGCCCTTTCTTAGACAGACCCTTCATCATTTCGGTTTCGGCGATATGATGAAAAAAAAGAATATTCCACCTATAAAACCCGTCAGCAAAAGTTAGAGTTAATTGAGTACTTTCCGATGGATTTTCCATTGCGAATGGAACTAGACAGGGGTGCCCCCTCTCCCCGGCCTTATTTATTTTGACCATGGAATCCCTAGCTGCACATATACGCAATAACTCAAACATTAGGGGTATTGCGCTGGGCCCAAACGAATATAAACTTGCTATGTTTGCAGATGATGTCCTAGTTACAGTGTCCACCCCACAAACTTCTATACCAGCTCTAGTAAGTCAATTTAAAACATTTGGTAACCTGTTCCACTTCCTTATCAATCAACAAAAATCAGAAGTCCTGGGTATCTCAATGCCAAAGAAGGTGGCCCTCTCCCTGAAGGCGGCATGCCCATATAAAATTAAAATGTCCCAATTACGCTACTTGGGAGTCCAATTATCCCAGAATGTCTCGCAGTTGTTTGATATTAACTATAAACCCCTCCTTCACAGCACACAGCAGACTTTCTTATCATGGCAGGATAGGCCCCTGTCATGGTGGGGCAGAATTCAAGCAGTCAAAATGGCAATACTGCCTAGAATCCTATACATATTACAGACTGTACCAATAGCCCTACCCACATCATATATTCAGCAACTCCAAAGATGTATAAACTCCTTTATTTGGGGACGAATCCGACCGAGAATTAATACAGCTTCCATGTACAGACCAACTAAAGAGGGAGGGTTTGGAGTCCCGAAGGTCGAGACCTATTACAAAGCAATAGTGCTTCAAAGAGTCTATGACTGGCACACTAAAGCGGCAGCTAAATCCTGGATCTCTCTAGATTCATACATCTTAAGAACACCATCTCCTGGTTCCCTTTGTTGGACTCCAAAAACATCTAGGCCACTTACATGCCTCAAGTCAACTCTATACAGACATATATTCAGTTCTTGGGACCATATGATAGCAAAATCAATAGGAATTTCGACTAAAATATCCCCTTTACTGCCAGTCTCCTCGAACATGGAATTTACAGGAGGATACGAACCCAAAGGTAAAATGGGACCAAGATTTGAGGCACCAGATTCTGTCCCTTTCTTTTATCTTTTAGACTAAGGGAAACTGAAGTCATAATCTAACTTACATCATATCTTAAACGGTACATTTTCCTCATGGCTCAAATACTCCCAACCACACCACTTCTTACACAACACTCCCCTCAAATCAGACCTTACCAGGCCACTCACACTATTCGAACGCCTCTGCATTTCCCCCGCCATACAGAAGGGAACATTAACTATGTCCAGGAATATCCTAGAAACCACATTATCTGCATCAGTCCCTACACATGTCACTCAATGGAGCAGAGAACTTCAATGTGTTTTAGATTCACAAGATTGGAAACAAATATACATGAACACCAAAAAGTCTTCCACCTCATCCCGTATCTTAGAGGTCAACTTCAAGCTCTTGTTGAGATGGTATTTGACCCTAGCTAGATTGCACAGAATCTACCCTAGGTCCTCGCCTCTTTGTTGGCGGGGGTGTAACGAATAAGGTACAATGACACATATGTGGTGGGCTTGTCCTGGCATTGCCTCCTTCTGTGTCATGATTCTTTTTGCCTGGAACTAACTTTGTTACTTTTGTATCACATTACACTATACCTTTAATTGCCTAACCACTTCCCCTGCTTCGCTATTTAAGCCACCTCCCTTCTCTCCACATTGCTTGATATTGTTACACTTTATCCTATAGTGTTACAACCTGAGCTAAAGTTCTCTTGTTTCTATTTTGGGAGTCAAGTTCTGCTCTTATATCCTGGACTGCTTACACTTTCTTCTGATTTACCTAACCACTCTCACTTAAAGCCGGATCAAGTGTTTGTTCTGCCGCTGCAGCCATCTAGCTCCGATCAGCTGATTCATCTTCCCTGCATCGTGGAGCGGTGACGTCACACGCCAACTTGTCGGCTCCAGCGCTGCCGCTCTCATCTGCCTTGCTCTCCGCCTCAAGCCGTAAGCTCTCTCTCCTGCTTGCCGAGACTTTTGCTTACACTCCAGGTACTTACATTACCCACAAGCTTTGATATTTGCTGGTACAGCTCTGGAGTATCTTGTTCTATTGTAGTTTACATGTGCACCTGTAATAATTATTTTGGCTTAGAACTCTAATATGATATCTTCTTGTGTTAACACTATATACCCTCTGGTAGTTGTCATGGTCTTTCTGCTGTATATTCAGTATTTACTTACATGTGACAGCCATAGAAACACCTTAACCTATATTACCATCTAAGAATATGCTAAGTTTATACTTGGGTTCTGACATTACTTTATTTAGTAATTCATGTCTTTACCCAGTTTAAACCTTGCAACAAAATATACTCTCAGCAGTTGTGATTCACAAAATTTACTGTTTACTCCAACAAAGTATCTCTGACCTTACATTCTGGAAAGAGTTAGAACAGACTTACAGGGAACTATTGGGGGGAGATTTTAATTTAACACCAGAAATGGCTTTGCTCAGCAAAATCCCCATAAACAAATGTAAACTACGCACTACATTACTACAGATGGGGCTGAATTGTGCTAGGCTACTTATCGCCACATATTGGAAATCCCTGTGACTCCCTTCTCTATCTCTATGGACCCAGAAAATGGAGGAGATTCTCCCATTAGAGCAATATGGATACTATCATACCAATAGACTCTCATTATACACCGATATTAAATTTTATTGGGACGCCCTCTCTATTAATATTAACAATAACAATACCCAACCCCTCCTCTCGAATGAGCCCCTTTAGACTTAGGCCTAGATAGATAGCTCTCAGGAAAGCGAAACTTTTTGACCCATTGAACCTGAGGATTACTTGTTACTTGATATTTGCTATTTGATACATGTTAACTGTTCATTGTTAATTGATAGCTGTCACCGATTAATCGGCGACTGTTGTTTGCTTGTTCTGGAATGGTGTAGTGTTACCCCATTCCACCTTCATGTTGTTAAAATTGTTCAAGGTTTGATTGTCTAACACAGGCAACTATGTATTTCTGGACTGTTACACCCATGAAATGGTCAAGTCAATTCATACCTACATGTACCAGTGAATGTTGGAACCTGCATTGTCACTCTGTAAATGGAAAAACCTTAATAAAAACAACTATTTAAAAAAAAAATATTTGCAGGCTCATTACTCTGTTCATTAGTCATCATAACCGATTCTGAGTGATAAGTATATTTAGAGGTTCTTTTGTTTTTAACAATTCTGCTGGGTGCCAAAATATTTTCAAGATTAGGTGCCCTCTTGTATACTATAGTAGGTTTTTCTCTAATTAGTTTGTTCAATATAGGGTCCCTCTTGAGGATCCTCCAATGATTGTTAAGAACAAGACGGATTAATAAATGATTAGAATTATATTGAGTAATGAATCTTAGAGTAGATTCAGTAGATTTGGATGAAGGAGTAGATGTAGTAATTTCCTTTTTGTTAGTATTAAAATACTCCTCTCTATTTTCATCTCTCGCCTGGGGGTAACTCCTCTCAATAATTCTTAATGGGTAATGTTTTACTTTCAACCTTTGTTTAAGGATAAGGCTTTGTTCATCATATTGGATTAAAGAACTGCAATTTTGCCTTATTCTCTTAAACTGTCCATAAGGGACATTTTTTTTAGTGGTTACTTGAATATTCTAAGTAACTGTTACAATTGACTGTTTTAAAATGTGTAGTACTATCAAAACCTACCTGATTATTTAGAACAGGCATAGCTGATGGGTTTTTTTTGGTAATTTTTTTTTCTGTAGTAAAACAAAGAATCGAAAGACAGAGTGTGCTCAGAATAGGGTAAAGGGAAAAAGAAAAAAGGAAGGGGGGGTTAATACTAAAACAAAATATACACTGAAAACAGGCAGAATCCAAGGCTAGTGTCGATATTTGGCTGCAGCAAATTCATGAAAGTCTCTTAAGTCAAATGTAGTAGTAGAAAGTGAAAGGTCATTTGGCAGCTCCCCGTGTGAGGTCACGGCTGTCCCTCTGGTAGAAGCTGAAAAAAAGGCAAAAGACAGGGGCACCCAATGACATAGCACAGTGGATAGTAGTGTGTAAGTGAAGATAAAATATTCACAAATAAGTTGCACCTCCAGGTACTATATGCCTATTGGGATATTGCAGCCTCCCAGCTGACTGGTCACCGGTCAATCTCCAAGAAGGATCAGTCACTTCTGCGTGAACTGGAATATAACAAAACACAACGGACGCCCAATGGCCTAGCACAGTTGGAATAGGGGGTGATAGTAAGTTCACCAGCAAAATACTCACAAAGAAGGCGCACCACAAGGCGCTATAAGTGCAGACTTGGAACTCACAGCCTCCCAGCTGACTGGTAACCCAATGTACTCCAAGAGGGGGGAGTGGAGTCTCCAGCAGTGTGAAAAAATAATTTTTTTATCATAAAACAAACAAACAGAACTGAAGGGATAATTGTATAAAAAATGGTTTATAAAAACTAACAGGTGACGCGTTTCTCAGCTCACAGGCTGTTTCATCAGGCCTAAAAAAATATATATCTATATCAAGTAATATTTAAAATCATCCTACTGCAGTTCAACAACAAAAAAGAATAAAAAAATAAAAATAGGAGGTGTGTGACATATTCCTTTAAAAATACATGTGAAAAAAAACAACAACCTATTTCCCTTAGTGTATGAAGATAGCTAAAAGGAGTGAACAACCTATAATCTGAATTAATACAAATGATCCCAAATAAATAGAATCAAGTGAATTTTATGAACCAATTTTTATTTTTTCACACTGCTGGAGACTCCACTCCCCCCCTTGGAGTATGTTGGGTTTCCTGTCAGCTGGGAGGCTGTGAGTAACCATCTGCTCTTATAGCACCCGGCGGTGCGCCTTCTTTGTGAGAATTTTGCTGATGAACTTACTATCACCCCTTATTCCAACTATGCTAGGCCATTTGGCGTACGTGGGGTTTTGTTATATTCCAGTTCACACGGAAGTGACCGATCCTTCTTGGAGATTGACCAGTGACCACCCAGCTGGGAGGCTGCGATATCCCAGTAGGCGTATATAGCACCTGGAGGTGCAACTTATTTGTGAGTATTTTCATCTTCACCTACACATTTTATCCGCTGCTACCACTGTGCTAGGCCATTGGGGGACCCTGTCTTTTGCCTTTTTTCTGTAATGTTAGGTTTTTTATTTTCTTTACGTTAGGTTGTTTTTTTAATGTAATGTTAGGCTGTTTTTTTTTTATGTAATCTTAGGGTTTTTATTTTTAATGTAATGTTATTTTTTTTATATTTGGGTAAGTGGTGTTATATTAGGTGTGTTAGAGGGGTTAGCTGGTTAGGGGGATAAGAGATTAGTGTGTACTGTCTGATGGGGTTTGTGACAGTTTAGGGGTTAATTGTGTAGCAGGGACTTAGCAATGTGGGTGTGTGGGGATTTAGGGGTTAATAGTGTAGTGGCGACTCAGTGGTGGATTTTGTAGCAGTTTAGGGGTTAATATTGCGATGGGGACTTTGTGGTTGGCTATGTGGTAATTTAGGGGTTAATAGTGTAGTGGGGACTTTGCAGTGGGCTTTGTGGCAGCGTTAATAGTGTAGTGGGTACTTTGCAGTGGGCTATGTGGCGGTTTAGGGGTTATAGAGTAGGAGGCTTGTGGAGATTCGGTTTAGCACCCGAGTAAGGGTGTTCGGTATTTTTCCACTTTTCTTCCTCTGTTGAAGTCTTGAAGTCTATGGGGGAGTACGTTAAGGCGGTTGCAATATTGCTACTTCGGGCTCTTTGCACGAGTCGAGCTAGAGCAAAAGTGAAAATGATTTACTTTTAACTTGTAAGATATAGGCTACCCGAGCCTAGTTAGCATGCGAGTGGGAGAGCTAAATAAGGCTCCACTAGTAATCTAGCCTTGTTAAATTTGTGTTACACATTCAATCATGTGATCTGAAACAAAAGGTGTGATCTAAAGCTTTAGAAGAAGCTTCAGTAGATGAATGACGAACAACATACTACTCCCCCACTGATCCATATGGGAGTATATTCCAGCCATTGAAAACAACTATATAAAGCACTTTGCACAGTATTTTCATGTGATTTTTGTTTTAATTAAATGTCATTCCATTCCTCCAGATTACTTAGTTATATGATGAATTTATAATATTGGTTAAGATAAACACATTTAGCAGTCAGCACTAATATTGTACCAGTAAACATTTGCATTTGATATTCACATTGACTACAAATGTTTTGCTTTTCTCTAAGTGTAAAAAGAAAAAAATCAGAGGTTGCATGGTATTCCCAATTTTAATGATGTGCTGCAAGGACACAATTTAGTCACATTTTACATACAAGAGAAATCAGTTACCTGAGCACTATCGGTGTAGTGCCATATGTGGCCAAAGCATGTGAATTTGTAGTTCTCTTTTAATACTTTTCAAACAGGCAGGGGATTACCATTTATATCTGATGATTGATTAATGATTAAAAATGTGTTGCATAAATAACTCATTGTTTGATACCATACATTATATATATATATATATATATATATATATATATATATACACTTGTTGATGGGGAGGGTGAGAAAATACATAATGGTTGCCAAGATATGAAGGTTTAAAACATGTATTTTGATATATTTCAAGCATGCTCTGTAGAAGCAAAAAAGCTGAAAGAATGCATGAAGACATACTCAGAAACTGCATTTGAGGTTTAATACTTAGGGGATAATACTTCTAAAGCTAACTGCAGGGGGCCCTATAGTATTATTGTGTGTGTATCTATCTATCTATCTATCTATCTATCTACACTATATGGCCAAAAGTATGTGGACACTGGACACCCATATAATTATTGAGTTCAAGTATTTAAGCCACACCCATTGCTAACAGATGCATAAAATCCCTCATTTAGCCATGAAATCTCCATGGACAAACAATGGCTGTACATTGGGCCATATTGAAGAGCTTTATGAGTTTAAACCAACCAGTCTCATCATAGGGCGCCTCCTTTGCCAAAAGTGAGAATTGCCTGCCCTACTAAATCTGCCCTGGTCAACTATAAAGGGATACGAAACCCAATGTTTTTCTTTAATGGTTCAGATAGAGCATGCAATTTTAAGCAACTTTCTAATTTACTCCTATTATCAATTTTTCTTTGTTCTCTTGATATCTTCATTTAAAAAGCAGGAATGTAAAGCTTAGGAGCCAGTCCACTTTTTGTTCAGAACCTGGGTAGTGCTTGCTGACTGGTGTCTAAATGTAGCCACCAATCAGCAAGCGCTACCCAGGGTGCTTAACCTAAAATCGGCCGGCTCCTAAGCTTTACATTCCTGCTTTTTAAATAAAGATAGCAAGAGAACAAAGAAAAATTGATAATATGAGTAAATTAGAAAGCTGCTTAAAATTGTACGCTCTATCTGAATCATGAAAGAAAAAAATGTAGGTTTATTATCTCTTTAAGTGCTACTATTATGAAGTGAAATAATCTACGAGCAACAACAACCCAGTAACAAAGTGCTAGACTATGCATGCTCACAGAAGAGCGTACAAATCCTCTGTCTATTGAATTACTCTCTATAGAATTTAAAATTGGCTCTGGAGGCAACATCAGCAGAAAAATTGTGTGTCAGGAGCTTCATGAAATGGGTTTCCATGGTTTATAAGCTGTATACAAGCCTCATATCAACATGCACAATGCCAGGAATCGGATGGAGTGCTGTAAAGCATGCTGCCACTAGATTCAGGAGCAGGGGAAATGCGTTCTCTGGAGTGATAAATCACTCTTCACTATCTAGCAGTCTGATGGAAGAATCTGTGCGTGGTGGATGCCAGAAGAACCCTACGTACCAGAAAGCATAGGGCGTACTGTAAAGTTTTGTGGAGGAGCAGGGCCAGATTGGGCCGCCGGGATACCGGGAAAAGTCCTGGTGGGCCGGCAGAGGCTGGGCTGGGGCAGCTGCAGAAATGTTTGGAGAGCAGCAAAGTTGTGACTCACTTGTGAGGGAGCGCAGCAGGCTGACGCTCGGCTATTTCCATAGCCGCTACACTGGTAAGCAGCACACACATTAAAAAACACTTAGGTGACCAGGGGCAATTCACTGTAAGGGTTATTAAAAGGAGGGGGCGGGGCCAGTCTATACAAATTTCCAGGGCAGGTCTGATTTCCCAGTCCGGGGTAATGGTCTGGTGTTATCAGGGTTTGTGCTTGGCCCCGTAGTTCCAGTGAAGGGTCATCTTAAGAATGGTAAAGTGTTCAAATGGCCATGTAATTAATTTTTATGTGTGTATGTATATGGAACTCAAGTTAAGCACAAAGACTCCGACACCACATACTAAGCACATACTACTTAAACATTGCTCACAAACATCACAACATTATTCATTAATTGAAGAGGCAATTTTTAGAAGTTAAAGTGCTTAACCTACATTTCAAAAAGAGAGGCTGGAGCAATGATTACATAGTTATATGAGTTTAGGAGCTTTCTACTGTCTATGATGTGAAACTGAGGTAAGTGCTGCAGCCATGAATCTATTCGGTACCTATGATAGCCTGCAAAGCAACTAAGTTTATTACAGCCAGGAAAAATGTAACCATTTACCAGCAAGTATTGTAACAAGTGTTTATGTGTCTTGATAACAAGTTCTGAAGGTAAAAAGGATAAACGTATCTAGTTGTAGGATAGCCTTATGCTTATCCCAGACATTCTTAAAGTCACAGTGTTTGTCATTACCACCTCTTGTGGAAGTTTATTCCATGAATCACTACACTTCATTTTTTAAAATAAAAACCTAGGAAATGTGGTGGCAAACTTATGTTAATGCCAGAGTTTAAGTTCCCAATCAGATTTTTAAAAAAATGTAAATGCCTAAATTAAACTCATTCACTCACAGAATATATTAATATAATATAATCAGGGGTGTAACTAGATCTCACTTGGCTTTGGGCACAGGCTTTGGATGAGGCCTCTGTTTCAACAGCACCCTTTGGCTGTTTCAGTCAGCAGAACTTGAGCTAGAATCAACATAGGAGCAAAAGGAGCTGATTTTCTGTAACTTTGAGTCATCCTTTCACCTTGATCAGGCCTTTCCATAGAATATGCACTTCCTATATGGCTATGCTGACAGTTTTTTCTGTGCAGCAAAATTACAGCTACTGTCTTGGAAATCCTGCTACCAAGGCCAAAACGTGAGCCCTGGTTTGTGAGAGGCCAGACATGATGCAGGTGGAGCCAGGACCCACTATAATCCTCTTTAGCAAAGCCACTATTAAGTGTAGGGCCAGATGGGCCCTTTAGAGATGCGGGGTTAGTCTCAACTCAATATGATCTATAAATAGGCTGACCATATTGCCGCTTTAAAAAGGGACACATATGAAAAATACATATGTCAGGGTTCTTATACAAAACATTTCTTTTAACAGCCCTGAAAAGAGCCCTGACAT
>CAJPDP010227193.1:0-11076 GCA_905336975.1 Bombina variegata variegata | reverse complement strand
TATATGCTGGTATATACACATACAAACACATAAATATATATGTATATGCTTGTATATACACATACAAACACATAAATATATATGTATATATTCAAATATGAGACAAACCAAACTTACACTCTCTGGTCTTTTAAAAAAATCCTTTACTGTGAAGTAGTGACGTTTTGGGGATAAAGTATTCCCTTCCTCCAAAACGTCACTACTTTACAGTAAAGGATTTTTTGAAAAGACCAGAGAGTGCAAGTTTGGTTTGTCTCATCTGTGTATATACTAGCACCCTGACAGCTGCTGGACTGAGTGAGAGTGCACATTTTGGCTACATCAGTGAGTTGGAAAACTGAGAGCCTTGTGGAAGACAACAAGCTAAAACTCTGCGCAGAGTGACGATATTGCCTGAATACCTTACCCACGAACTTTGTGGATTGCTCCAGCCGTAAAAGCATTTCATTGGCTAATCTGAATCACGTGTCTAAACGCGGAAGTAACAGCCGTCTAACAGAGGAGCAACGTTAAACACACAGTATCATAGACGCAGGAGCGTCGGAAGAAATCAGTAGCCTTGAAGGTACTATTTGTTTTTGGGGATATAACGGATTGTCTATTTGCAAATACCCTCCACCTGCATAGTAGGGGACCGAGGACATACAATAATCGGATCCAAATTGGAGGAGGTATACAACCGTAGAAGCACTGTCACTTTCTTTTAGGAAAGACTGAACTGTACCTGCTGAAGCTCTGTTTTTGAGCAGTTTGTGTGCTCTTACAATACATACATCGATAGAAATACATGATAAAGCTTTTTAGCCATCTTGTTTTATAATAAGAATATTTGTCATATGCCTATTTTTTATTAATTTTTAAGAGTGACCGGTCACTATACTAATGTTTGGAGCAAATTTTTGAGCTAATTTTGAGCCATTTTTATAAATTATTTTATAATAAATATATTATTTCACAATAAATATTTTGTTTGTTACCATACACTAGATATTTTAGTATTATTTCATAGAAGACAGCATCACCACATTGGGTTTTAGGACCATTTTGAGTTATGCTATTTAGGTATTGCTTGCTAGCTAGTAATATTTAGAATATATTTGTTTGAGAATAAGGTGATAAAAATCATTACCTTTCGTGGTTTTGAGGACAAAGTTTTTTATTTTTTGGATTCTTATAACTAATAGAGTATTGCCTGCTAACATTTTTTACAGATTCATTTTTAAGATTGTGGCGTCTTTATTTAGTACATTTGGATGCAATACTATATAGTATATTAATATAAACTGTATTGTTGTCAGATCCCTCTAGCTTTCATTAGCGCTGACCCACTACTCCCTTCTTTCTTTGATTTTACTTTTGACACCTTTTGGGGAAGAGCTGTCATTTTGGTTCAGCTTGAGGTATCTATAGGGTAAGCGCAGTTTAATATTCTTTGTTGTATAGGTAGGTATCTGGAGCATAAAAGGAAGATAGAGGCTCCTAAAGATACAACCCAATCTTGCTGTGGCTCTGATTAACCCCTCAAGTTAAACTAGAAACATAAAACTGTATACAAAACTAAGACAGTGCTATTGGAAACTAAAGATTAATGGGTCTGAAAAACAACATTTTGAATAAAAATAAATCATATTTGGGGGGCAGAGCTGGCCGCAGCAAAGATGGCTGCTTAAATCCGATGCTCTGAATACCAGTAGTAAGAACTTAGCCAGAGCATGACCTAAGCCTATCTAAACTATATCCCATACCTGCTCCTAGATCAATGAAAGCCCGTGGCATCCATTAAGGTCACTAACAGAAGCACAGACGGAACAGAAAATACCTTTCTACCGCATCACATCTCCTCCACAGAACAGCCGCTGCATTAGCCTGCCACTGCTATAGTGAACATACACGGAAGGTGGAGGAGACAAAGGAAAGTCACGGAAGCGAGAAGACAGCAAATTCCCTAGATTGAGGTAAACAATCCCTATTCAGGGACTCACTCACTGACCCCGCACTGTCCGTCAGACTCAAATACCCAGATCAGAAGCACATTGACGGGTAGCAGAAACGGCCCATACAAATCCGGTAAGAGACTACCATATTAGTACTGCGCTAATGGTGCAACATACTATGCTACAATAAGCTAATAAAAAAGAAGGGGCAATCTTGAAAAACGGAGGCCTTAATAAAATAGGCCCATAACAGACACAGGCCTGACAATAGGAACAAGGATATTTAACTACGCAGCATATCCACAAGGGAGAAAGCAAGGCCCGAACTGGGGTAAATTAGCTTAGAAAGCCCTAAATACATTTGAGCCATAAGAAGCAACACAACCATAGCAACTACAGCTTACTGCTCGACAATACAGTAGCACAGAACAGATTGTTTCACAAACACAGCACTGAGTGCTTAGTCAAGAAGAATTTTAATATCTTTTTATTTTTGGAAAAAGCGCTACCCACCACGTGGCTCTGCTGAAACTGCGTGATCATGAATAACAAACACATGTCTAAGTCTTCCAAGCCACTAAAAACCTCCAGCCAGAGGGACAACACGGTGGAACAATTTTTTTCACCATCAGGCCCCAAAACTAGAATGGAAGGAAATAGAGGGTCTTTCCCCTAGAATCAGTGAACCCTCACCCCAACATATAAGTGAGCCCTTAGATGAAAGCACGCAAGTGCCAAATACCTTATTATCTACCTTGGCGTCTAAACAAGATATAGCAGACATCATCCGCTCATGTATAAGGGAAGAAATTGCAGAAATCAAGCAAGACTTGCATTCCATAGGCAATAGAGTGGAGGCGTTGGAAGAGTATACTGATACCCTACAAGAAGAAATCAATACAGTCCATGATTACTCTACACATCATACGACCATGATGGTGGAATTATATGACAAAATTGAGGATCTAGAGAACCGGAGCCGCCGGAAAAATCTTAGAATTTGAGGCATCCCGGAGTCTGTCCTCCCTAAAGACCTCCCAACACATACCTCCCGGCCTTATTTGGACACTTAAGAAACACTACACCGACAACAGATATCCCCTGGGTTAGAGCCCATAGAGCGCTATGTCCGAGACCGCCAGACACAGCCCCTCCAAGGGACATAATTATGAAATTCAAAGAGTTCACAGAGAAAGAAGAAATCTTAAACCTCTCAAGAAAACACCAACCAGTAAAATTTAGAGGGGTTGTGCTACAATTTTATCAGGATTTATCACAACGCACCCTGCAAAGGAGAAGAGAGTTAGCTCCACTGACAGCACTTCTACGCCAAAAGAAAATCCTTTATAGATGGGGATTCCCTTCATTTATATGTCCTACATGGTAACAGGAAACTAACCTGCAAGAACACAGAGGACATAAGTGACTTTTGCTCTGCACTGGACTTAGAACCCCCAACGATAGCAGAAGTGGACGAGACACAGCCACCACCAAAGAAAAAGGCAGCACTTATGGGCCCTAACAGATGGCAAAAGGTAAACCCTAAATCAAAGGCCCACACACCACCTAGACCATAACAATACCTCATGGTGAATAACTGTAACAACAGGGCCACTGTTTAAAATCAGGGCGTCAAGCTACAGAACCACGGACTATGGAAGCACGAAGATGGAAGATTCCAAGGAAGGGTAAAGTTTTAAGACGTCCCATTCTATACTATATAGACTTTTCGGACACTGTGTAATGTCACTGAGAACATATGTTAGTTTATTAAATACGAAAGGCTATATAACCTACAAGGTATCTTGGTTATAGGCATTAGCTTAGAAATTTGTTATGATCAGTAATCTGTAAATGTTGTAGACTACTGGCTAAAGTTAGACTACTAGATATTTGTTTATTAAAAAACTGGTTAATACCCCCATACTAAAAAACAATTAATGGAGAGGATATCAGTTGAGTATATGTTCTTACTCATTTGGTTATCCGGTTTGCACTTGCACAGAAACAGTTATATGTTAAAAATGTTTTATTTTGTTGTATTTTTGAATTTATTTCTTAAGGATTCGGATGTAAATCAATCCTCTGTAATCAGGTTATCACTCCACCAATGGTTATTGATATTCACCAAGTCCACTAGACACAGATTCATGCAGCCCAAGACACCATTAGCTAAACATTTTAAAACATTCCAATGACACACGTAGAAAGACCCATTATACTTATCTCACAAAACACCAAGGGCTTAAACTCTGCACAGAAAAGAGCTATGGCCCTTCTGGATCTCTCCAAAAGAAAGGGTAATATTTTGTTCTTGCAGGAGACTCATTTTTTGAGGACCAAAGAACCAAAATATTTTGGGAATCAATACACCCAACATTTCCACAGCTCAGCCACTACAAAAAGAAATGGTGTGAGTATATTGCTCCAAAGAGATATTCCTTTCAAACATATACAAACAAACAGAGATGCAGAAGGTAGGTTCCTTGGAGTGTCGGGCCTCCTTTACGGTATTCCGACAACGTTAGTTAATTTATACGCCCCAAACTCCAAACAAAGACAGTTTTTCAGACAGTCATTCAATAGAATATTAGACGTAACAAAGGGAGTGTTAATTGTGGGGGGAGATTTTAACTTACCACTCAATCCTACTATAGACTCCTCAAATCCCAACAGAAACACATCCACAAGAACTACTAGAAGCCTAGGTAAACTGATGAGGGAACACAATCTACACGATATCTGGAGGCTTCTACACATGGAAAAGAGAGATTTTACATTTTTCTCCCATCCCCATCATACTTATAGCAGAATAGACTACACACTCACAAACGCAGATGGACTGGCGCTTATACGCTCATCCAGAATCTCTCACACCAGTTGGTCTGATCACTCAGCAGTGATTACGATATTTAAATGGCCAAACCTCCCAATACACCCATATATCTGGAAGCTTGACGATACAATACTAGACTCAAAAATACTCCTAGAACAAACCTCAAAATCACTCACTGAATACTTCACCTTTAACTCTCTGGAGGGAAGTGATCCATATATAGTATGGGAAGCACATAAATGCTACATGAGGGGAGAGTTCCTAAAGATAAAGGCACATATTAAGAAGAAGGCTAGACAACGTTATCTGACCCTATCACAAAACTTAGCAAAGATAGAACTTTCTCACAAACAAAACCCCAACGACACACAGGTATACATACAACTACAAAAGCTAAGAAACGATTTACGAGACCTCCTACTTAAGGAAAATAACTTGATGGCACAGCGCACAAAGCAAAAATTTCATTTTGAAAGCAACAGGGCAGGGAAAATGTTGGCAAGAGCTTTGAAATTAAAGAAACTAAAAACATACATACATAGTATTAAGTCACAGACTGGCAAGGTGATTCACACTACTCCTGACATTATGAAACAATTCGAAACATATTACAAAGAGTTGTATGACATTGGAAGCAACAGACCACATGCAGAACCCCCTCTCATATTCTCCTCATACCTCGAGTCGGTAAAGGTACCCCAACTGACTGATGATCAGAAAAAGGCTCTGGATAATCCAATCTCGAACTTAGAAATAAAAACTGCAATCACTTCATTGAATAGTGGGAAAAGCCCAGGACCGGATGGTTTCACTGTAAAATATTATGAAAAACTCCAACATATACTGATACCCCACTTAAGCACCATATTTAACAAAATAGACAATCAAACGCAATTCCCCTCAACTATGCTAGAGGCGCAAATCACAGTCATACTGAAACCAGGGAAACCTAGTGACACACCATCAAACTACAGGCCCATCTCTCTATTGAACGTAGACTTAAAATTGTACGCTAGAATTATGGCAACACGGATAAATGCTTTTCTACCACAATTAATACACCTAAATCAAGTGGGCTTTATTCCCCACAGAGAAGCACGGGATAATACCCTTAAAGTAATAAATATGTTAGAGTTTGCACAAATACATAATATCCCAACAGCCTTTTTGGCAATAGACGCTGAAAAGGCCTTTGACAGGTTAAACTGGTCATTTTTGAGAGAAACCCTTCATAAATTTGGATTCGGAACCATAATGATCAATAGAATACTAGGATTATACTCCAGCCCTATAGCCCGTATATAACTAAATGACTCCCTTTCAGATAAAATAAATATACACAATGGGACGCGCCAGGGATGCCCCTTATCTCCGATCCTTTTTGTACTATCCATGGAAATACTAGCATCCAGAATTAGGCAAAACGAGGACATCAAGGGATTAAAGATAAGTAACAAGGAGTATAAATTGTCCCTTTATGCTGATGACGTGCCATTGACTCTCACCTCCCCGTCAAGCTCCTTAAAATCTCTTAAAACCGAATGTGACACCTTTGGAGCACTGTCATACTATAAAATAAACACTACTAAAATGGAGCTACTGAACGTAGGGATCCCAGAAGATGAACTCAGACAGATTAATACTACATATGGCTTCTCAGTGAAACACAAATCTATTAAATACTTAGGAATTTAAATAGCTAAAACCCCACTAGACCTATTTTCATTAAATTATCAAAAACTCCTTAGAGACTTACAAACAGACTTTGGCGAGTGGACCTTAAAACACCTCTCATGGATGGGATGTATCCACTCTTTTAAAATGACTATGCTACCGAAAATACTTTACCTTTTCCAAACCCTACCCATACAAATACCTGAAACATATATCAGGACATTACAAAATCTTGCTTTCAAATTTATTTGGCACAACAAACAACCTAGACTGGCTAAGACTTTCATGTTTAGAGACCGAGATAACGGGGGACTGGGGGTACCGAATCTATCTTACTATCGGATCGCCACACACTTGACTAGAATAATAGACTGGAGCAAACACGCTGAACACAAAGAATGGGTGGAATTAGAACACATACTTGCGGACTGTGTAACCCTGAGCAGTGCCTGTTGGTTACATTAAAAAAAGTGAGGTCTTTCCCCAACTTCTGCTAATATTACATTAGAAACACTGAACACCTGGGACAAATTGCTTAGAGGGGCGACAACTCTTTCCAGTATCCCATCTCCACTTACTCCGCTTTTGTCAAACCCTGATTTCCATGCACTGCAAGCAAAAAAGGAAACTCTCACCACCTCCATACACTCTCTACTTCCAATATGTACAATATTGAACAATGGGAAATTACTTCCCGAAATAGAGATAAGAGATAGTTTACCATTGTTAGATCAAAACTGGTACTCATATCACCAAATGTCACACTATATCCAAAGTAATGCGAATAGAGCTGATTTGACCAGAGGCCTGTATCCCTTTGAGACTCTATGCCACTCCCACGGTTCTACTAAGAGGGGGCTTTCACTATCCTATAGGATTTTATTAGATCTCCATTCAAAAACCCTACCACGCTACACTAAAAATTGGGAAACGGAGCTCAATGTTATAATCACCCCAAAAGAATGGCAAACTGTATTTAAACATATGGGAAAATCACCATCCTCTATGAGCATTACCGAAACTAATATGAAAATATTAACTAGATGGTATTTATATCCAGTAAGGCTAAATAAAATGTTCCCTCATACCAGCAAATTGTGCTGGAGGGGCTGTGGGCAAGATGGGACCCTGACACATATATGGTGGAGCTGTCCATTCATTATGGAATTTTGGGAAGGCGTAAATAAAGAAATTTCAATCATTATAGCTCAATCCCTGAACTTAGACCCTAAAATATTCCTATTTAACAAACCACCAAAAATCCCGTGCCACTTAAGGTTAACGCTATTCTACATCATGATTAGTGGAGCCAAACAGCTAATTCCAAGATTATGGAAAAGGACACAGGTGCCAACAGTGGCAGAATGGAGGACAAATGTCTCCAGACTGCTATCTCTGGACAAATACCACTTTCAGCAAACTAATAGATTAGACTTTTACCATTCCATGAAATTCTACTGGGAGGAATATATAGCAGCATTGGGCTAATACACGCATACTACTGAGATCTTATGAAATACAATGCACAAGAAATACTCACAACCCACACTTTTGGAGGCAAGGAAATGGAACGATTGTGTATACAAGATATAAAGTAGTAAACTTGATTGACAAACCTGCTTTCTAGCATCATGTTTATTAACACCTTTTATTCATCAATAATCACTTAAATGAAACAGAGTAACTGAAATGTATCTGAATCTATGTTTATGTTCATGTTCACATTTTTTTCTTTAACGTTTACATTCCATTAATCAGATGTAATGGAACAAATTTTCTTTTTGTATGTACGATATGATTATTTTTTTTTGTTTCAATAAAGCTTTATTTAAAAAAAAAAAAAATCATATTTAATTTAAAAACAGAAAATACATGTCAACTTTAAAACAATCCTATAGATGAGATAATCAACTTATAAAAACCCGTTAGGGACGTCTCCTGATACGAGGATATTATGCATATAAATGTGAAGTACAACTAAAACTTATGGTACAACTACACAAATGGCTCTAGATATAAAATTCATACACAAAATACAAATATCAAACAATGTTGCTAAGGAGAGATATGAGATCCAAAGCATGCCAAAGTCAAAGATATATCAAAACATTGGCGGAATCTGGACTAGGAATCAGAACTCCTTCAGCCCAAAATGATAAAGTCACCAAGGAATTAAAAGTTAGTTAGTGAACCTTTATAAGGCTTATCCTGGCGTCTAAATAATAATTCAATGGCTGATCCTTCTTCACTTTAGTGGTGTGTACCGCGTTCGGAGAGAACTTTGTGCCTGGGGAAGAAAAAGAGGATTTACCTCTGTAGTCAAACGCGATTATCCGCTCAGAACTCTGCTGTTTCCGAAATTCGACAGATGCGAGTAGCGTTTCCTGTCTTGCGAGCGTCGGGGATCTTAGCTCTCACGTGACTACCCTCCATATCGACAGGGGGCGGAGATTGTATCCTCTGCAATGTGACAGCTGCTGTGTATCAACAGTGATGATCGCTAGTAGCGATGTCTCCCAGAGTGTCCTATTAGGGAGGATGGTGATAGAGTAAATAGTGTTGTATCTCCAATGTAGATTTGATTATCTCCCTCTAGTCAGTCAGTGCACTGACAGGGCATATCCTAGAAGTAGTTGTAGAAGCTTGGTGTTATACACCAGATTTCTTCAGCCTGCTCAAATGGCCAGTGGTCTTGGAGTGATTACAGTCCTGGTCAACGCGTTTCGCCTATGTAAGACTTTATCAAGACATGTATGGTGTAGTCACCAGAAAAAGGATATAAAATGAGCGCAGGGTGAAACCACCAAACTCCTGAAAAAACCTAGGAGTCCCTATCATAGGTCATACAGTAAATACAAAAAGGAATCAAAAACAGGAGCGCTACAGCTGTAGGTGGATAGAGCAATTAAACTAATAATACAAGTAAATAAAAAACAATGGCTATGCCACAATTTAATGAACACATATAAAAACAATAAAATACATCAGTAAAAAATGCTAGCACAAATTTAATATGAACGGACGTCTCCGTTAACTATATGAGAGAAAAGGTTGCCACAGAATCCGAATTTGCCTGCAATAATTGTTTATCTATTCGGATTCTAACAACTTTGTTTACCATTAAGACACTGTTTAAGAGACTGAGACGATTGTTTTGGCCCTCTCTCCTGCAGTTTATCTTTTATGTGGTGGCAACCTTTTCTCTCATATAGTTAACAGAGACGTCCGTTCATATTAAATTTGTGCTAGCATTTTTTACTGATGTATTTTATTGTTTTTATATGTGTTCATTAAATTGTGGCATAGCCATTGTTATTATTTACTTGTATTATTAGTTATTTACTTGTATCATTAGTTATTGACTTATCTCATCTTGGCATTAGTAATTCTATTTTACTGGAATCATTTTATTTATTACATCACCCAATATACACTCCTTTGGAGTTATATACTCCTCACACCTGATATAAAATATCAGCTACTCCTTTGTATCCATTTACGTATTGGTCACTTGTATTAATTATTTATGTTAATCTACACACTAGTCACTTAGTTGTAATCATTAATTGCTCTATCCACCTTCAGCTGTAGTGCTCCTGTTTTTGATTCCTTTTTGTATGGTGTAGTCACTCCAGGCTTTAAAAAGGCCTTTCTTTCAGGGCCGGTTTGGGCCGCCGGGATACCGGGAAAAATCCCGGTGGGCCGCTGACCAGCAGAGGCTGCTCAGCTGCAGTTGAGATCAGTGTTAAAAATAATTTCTGATTCCACCTTAAAAGCTGCTGTTACGGCAGAGGCTGCTCAGCTGCAGTGGAGATCAGTGTTAAAAATAATTCCCAATTCCACCTTAAAAGCTGCTGTTACGTCATGGGTAGCTGTGAATGGCTGGGGATGTCATGTGACATCTGTGAGGTATGGCAGCCATATTAGTAGTTGGCGAGAAGTATGGAGGGTACAGAGGTGGAAGATTTGCTTTTTGAGGCAAAAGAGAGCATGGAGGCGGCTAGAAACTACAAGAAGGACTTGCAGCAGCGAATGCAAGGGCTGACACAGGCAAGGAAACAGGTGACAAACCAACTACAAAAAGTAACGGATAAAAGAGAACCAAAATAAATGCATGACAACCATGGGGCAGAGTTATTGGCTGCTGAGAGTGTGGTGCTCTGGCTATTGAGTGACAAGTAGAGCTCTGCACTAGGAATAATGGCAAGTCTATAGTGACAAGAGTATTAGGTGGTGAGGCTGATGAATAGAGAACTGAAATGTAGTTCAGAGTTACAGTCAGATAACAGTACTGGGGTGATGAGCATTACACAGCACAGCAGAGTGTACCCATCAGCGCCTCCCAGCAACAGACACAGGGATAATATAGGGTGATGTAATAGAGTTATACTGTGTCAAATTAAGCTGTTGTGGTTTTTTTTTGGCAGCTTCCTGCACAGCTCAGTTGAGGTGGGGTCAGCTACACACTTGCATTTTTCACGCTTCCTGTCCTAGGGGAATTTCAAGCCAGCGAGAGCATAGTTGGCTGGGCTGGAGGGGGCGTGGCTGAGCGGGAGGGGGCAAGTCTAAACTGGAGGGGGCGTGGCTGGGCCGGTCTATTCAAATATCCAGGGCTGGTCTGATTTCCCAGTC
>CAJPDP010226886.1:0-12220 GCA_905336975.1 Bombina variegata variegata | reverse complement strand
TTTTTTTACCTGCAGCTGGGAGCAGCTGAGTATAACTTTTTACACAGAACTTACTCTGCTGAGCTGAGGAGATTGTGAGGTAAAATATCTTCCTTTTTTACATAGAGATGCTCAGGTGATATTTTCCTGTCAGCTTTTTGCAGTTATACTGCATCAGTTTCAAGTGATTTAGCATATGAGTATTATGTCCCTTTAAGATGCATGAGGTGATTCAAGGAATAAATATCTTCTTAATGTGCTTGCTCTTGCAGAGCTCTGGTGTTTCATGCTTGTAGACTGGCTGGATGGGATACAGAATACATAAGTTAAGCTATGGCAATATTTCTAGCTTGTGTCTGTAAAAAGGGGTTCAGCAGAATGCATACTTGTGTACTTATTGCTGATAGGTAATGTCATCCCTTTTGTACAAACCCCCTTAAAGTTCTGCAACAGGCACATTTAAAGTTCTTTAATATTTCTCTTTACTAGACTATATTGTAACAGCAGCCTTACAATATTATACACATACTATGAACCTTATTTGAATTGACACTACATACTTTCATCTCTTATTTTCTTGGCCCTAGAAACTCTCATTTCAGGTGTAGCCCATAATATTTTTCAGGGCCTGAAAAACACTATAACAACAAACATCATTCTTTAAATCTATTGTCCCATCATTTGTCAGTGAGGTACATGAATTCTGATTTTGGAGCTGCTTTAGTTCAGTTTCCTTGATCTCCCCTGTCCCTGACTGGAGGGACCTATTTAAATACATTTTTATTGAGGGGAGTTTTTAGTTTGTTTCATGCTTTTTTTTTTTTTTTAAATCTGATCCTTCAGTGGTGCTTTCTTTCCCCCTGATCTACACCTATTCCTGTCGTCCTTATTTGCCCACACACATGCCTTCATTTTGTTTGCTTCTTGTTCTCATCTAGCTATCCTGATTTACTCCTCTCACATCTCCCTCATTCAGCATCTTTATCCCTCTCCCTTCTCTCACTTCCTCTCTCACTGCCCCTCTGACTCTGCCTCACTCACAGTCACTGCATCTCTTAGTCCACCTCTTACTCCCTATTTTACTCTTCTCTTTTTTACCACTCACACTGCACTGCTATTAAGAAAGTAAGCACCTTGTGATTTTCATATAACATTTTTTATAGTGACCCCATTTGGAACTGGAAGTGTACATTGCAGACTTCTAGACACTAACCCTACTACATATGTTTCCTTGATTGACTACAGCAGATAACAACTGCAAACCAATGCAGTTTATACTAACATAATGATAGCCTTCTCTTCTCTAAAAGCAAGTTGAGGGTGGTCTCCTCTAAATAGGGCAAATCATGGATGGAAATTAGCTATTGAAAAAACAATTGCAGCAAACAAGATGGTCATTTGTTTAAAAATGTTTAGACTTGGCTGATATGTTGTTTTATAGTAAGATACCAGAAATGTCTTTATAAAAGGTGTTTAGTAGATATATGCATTTGTTTGTGGATGTAAAATATTAGAAATATCTGTTTCATTTGTCTGAAAATGGTAAACAAATGGCCCTTCAAAGCAAACTAAATGCATGTGAGAAAAATGTAGTTGTCTGTATTATTAAAATGTTTCCTAAAAGCTTTTCAAGAGCTGGGAAAGACTGCAAAAAGTTCAAATTTACACTATTCAATAAGGATTTAGCAATGTCCTTGTCAGTTGATTGATTCCAGTGTTAGCCAATAAGTATATAAGCTTCAGTTTTGTTCTTAGCCAATCCTGACCCCATTAAATAAAAATTGACACCTTTTTATTTTAACAGCTACCAGACGGCCAAAAAAAAAAAAAAAGAAGATAAACAGAAGTAATATCAACATGGTCAAAGTTTAAAAAAGTGTGAGTATTATAGGGCCTCTTGGGCTTTGGTGCCAGAGTGTTGTTGGCTTGCGTAAGCGGGTCTGAAACTCTAGTTTAGGCAGCTTCTACTTAACCTCTGCACCCCCTAAAAGGTGGCTGAGTTAAATCTTACTGATCAGATCTGATTGGGATGATTGATAAGCAATTGCATGAGCAAAATAAGAGGTTTATTCCAATCTTCAGAATTTAAAATCATAAGTGAATAAAGCTCCAATAAGAAATAGTGAGGCTCCTTAATATTTCTCACTGGAGCTTATTTCACTTATGTTTTTAAATTCTAAAGATTGGAAATAACTTCTTTAAACATTGACCCTTGGCTCCCGTGAGTATTTTCCTTTTAGTGCCTGCCCTGTTCACTACTGGCTACATTATTATGGTTTTTCATTCCCTGCCCTGCTCAAGAAAGCCTGAGTTAGTGGAGGAACAGACACTTAACCCCTAAAAGACCAGTACCATCCGAAGGAATTATTTTGCATTTGTAGGTCTGGGAGAGACTAAGACAGGCTGTGGTCACATATACAGGGTGTCACGGATGCCGGGCTGCAGGGGTTAAACTCCTACCCCCTACCACCTACCCCCTCTTGTTTCCCAGAGCTTTGGTTTCCCTTGTTTTATAGGTAAATCTGATCTTGAAAGAGCTGGTCTCTGACCAACCCATCTCTCTCCGGCCGGCGGAGCCCCTGGATGTACCGGCCGGCTGCCGCACCCAGCATCCCCCGGAAAACTTTACCTCCGGCCGCTTCAGAGACCCCTTGCCCCAGAGCTCCGCTCTTTTGGGGATTGGTACCCCGTTGGGAGGGTAAGATGTGGGCCAATTGCTGGAGGTGAGCTCTATAGAGAACTGGGGTTTCCGAGCCCTATTCAGCAGACAGCCAGCCCCATGGAATTGCCGGCCGGTCACAGCAACTCGGATTCCCGGTCCCCATTAACTCCAGCGGCTACTTATCATAGAGCTGTAAGGGAGGACGAGAGAGGGGCTGATTTTCAGGGGTGAGCCCTCCAGAAACCAGGGGTTTCGGACCCCCCCTCATTACCCCTTTGCCAATGGCCTTCCCTGTGTACGTTGGATAGCCCATAATTTCCACCCCCAGCAATGGATCAAGGCACTTTTTAACTGAAGCAGCTGGGGGCCAAGGGCTTTCCAATGACACCCTGGAAGGGCCGCTGCTGCCGCAGGATCACCCTGAATGCACCATCCTTGTGCCGCTGGACACTGGGAAACAATGGAGGCGCCAGCCTGTCTGGAGGGGTGGGAATGGTGGCAGATGTGAAGGTCAGATAAGGCTTGTTATCAAGATCAGTTTGGGTATAAATGTCATGTGTCCCTAATAAAATGTTCTTCTTTGTTCACCTGAATACTAGTCTGTCTAGTTATTTGGGTGGGGCTTTGCTAAGATCACTTTCTCTACTACATAGCAGCTGGTTCCAGGTGCAGGAAGGACCCGTTGGCAGAGCTACCCAGTCGGGGTAGCCGGAGATCCGTCACATTGGTGGCAGCAGTGGGATGTTTCCATCTACCTGGAACCTCCAAACCACCACCTGAAGACACCTTCGGATGGAGCGGTACTCTGCACTCCGGAAGGTTGAGCTGAAGGCCTTGTTGGAGGCTAGAGGGAAAATTGCCAGCAACAAAACCAAAGAAGCCATCATAACCGAGCTGATGGAGGGTGAACGGTCTGACGAGTCAGCTGGTGGGTCATCAGTAAAATAGTATAAGAGGTCACCCAGCTCAAGCTGGCTGAAATCCATCAGTCTATGAGGGGAGCCCCGTGGGTCTCCCCCCAGCAGGTTCCCGTCCCCCAAAGTTGCCACACGGGGCATTCCGAGTCTTCAAGGAAGAAGAGGAGGACATTAACATCTTTCTACAAATCTTTGAGATCCAGTGTGAGTTCCAAGAGGTTGCCAGGACCAACAAGGTTTCCATTCTGCTAGGCAAGTTGTCCGGTCGAGCCTTGGAGGCTTTCCACACCATCCCTCCTGGGGACCAAAGGGACTATGATAAGGTCAAGGAGTGCATCCTGGCCCGATATGGCCTCACACCGGAGGCACACCAAGCTTAAGAGACAGGTGGGGCAGCCTTTCATGGAGTGGACACACTGGTTTACCCATGCAATGGACTCTTGGTTCACAGGCTGCAAAGTAACCACCTTGGCTAAAGCCTCACAGCTAATCTTACTGGAACACATTTATAACACTTCTCCAGTGGAAGTTAAAGAGTGGGTCCGCGTTCAGCGACCTGAAACAGCCAATCAAGCAGCTATTCTGGTGGGTCAATATACCGATGGCTGCCCCAGAGCCCTGGTCCAACCCCAGATCCGTCCCAGTGGTCGGCAACGTCCAGTACCACTGCCCAACACGAGCAACCAGAAACCCCCTCCCCCACACCGCAGCCAAGAAACGCCCCTCCGGCCCAGTGGGCGAGGGCTCCAGTCAGTACCTACCAAGCCGCTGCTCACTGCGCATATGCAGAGGACCCTACCGGGTGGGCAGATGAAGAGGTTGGGGTAATACATGCAGTACATGCTGCCACTATGGATAACCGCCACCACCATCGACAGGACGTCTGGGTCAATGGGCAGGCTGCCCAGGGATTGAGAGACACTGGCGCTACCATCACCTTCATCCAACCTCACTTGGCCCCCACCTCCGGCCAAGCAGGGAGGACCCTCTCTATTTGGGTGGCTGGAGATGCTACCCTACTGGTCCCCGCAGCCCACGTACACCTGCACTGGGGCATGGGCTCCCGTGATGTGGAGGTAGGCATCATGCACAAGTGCCCTGCCGAGGTTTTGCTAGGAAAAGACCTCGGCCATCTGGTCTCAGCCTTTGTGGGGGATACACCCCTGGAGATTTGCCCAGTGACCACCCACCAGCAAGCCAGACATCCAGCTGCTACACCTCACCCGGGTACCCAGGTAAGACAGCCGCTCTGACTCCTACCTGCCCCTGACGGCCCGTCCTGACTTCCCCTTTACCCTGACCTCCAGCCCCAACTCCTACCCTTCCCCCTGACCAACCCAACTGGGCGTCCCCTTACGACTTCACCCAGGAGACCCTGAGTGACCCGACCCTAGCCCCTTACCGAGACTGAGTAGGTACTAACCCCCAGGGCCCCAGAGAAGAACATTTTCAGTGGGAGGGAGGGCTCCTGTACCGGATCTCTGAGAGGAGAAAAGGGCCGGTGCCCAAACGTCAGCTAGTTGTACAGAAAAGGTTTCGGTCTGACCTGCTGCAGATAGGTCATGATATTCCCCTAGCTGGACATCTAGGAAGTTCAGGACCCACCACCACATAACCCAGACCTTTTTCTGGCCTGGAATGACAGCCAAAATTAGAGAATACTGTAGAATGTGTGAAGTATGCCAGAAAGTGGGGAAAACAGGGGACCACACTAAAGCCCCCCTTCACCCCCTCCCCATTATTGATGAACCCTTTAGCAGGGTTGCTGTAGACATAGTGGGTCCCTAAGCCCAACCCAGTCCCTCAGGAAATAAGTACATCCTTACCGTGGTGGATTATGCCACCCGATAGCCGGAGGAAATCCCTCTGGCTAATATCTAGGCGGAGACCATGGCAGATGCTATGCTCCAGATATTCACCAGGGTAGGCGTCCATCGGGAAGTAATCTCCGATCAGGTAACCCAGTTCACTGAGGAGATTACCAGACAGTTATGGAAGTTATGCGGTATCAAGTCCCTGCACAGCACTCCATACCATCCCCAGACCAATGGTTTATGTGAGAGGTTTAACGGGACCTTGAAGCAGTTGCTTCAGATGTTCTCGGCAACTCACAAGGACTGGGAAAGAATCCTGCCACACCTCCTCTTTGTATACAGAGAGGTGCCCCAGGAATCCACAGGTTTCTCCCCATTTCAGCTAGTATATGGCAGGAAAATACGGGGGCCCCAGAACCTAGTTAGAAGCCACTGGGAGGGGGTCACAGGAGAGGAGGGACCCTTCGTTGTGGAGTACGTCCTCCAACTCTGAAACTGACTGTAGGACCTCGCCGACCAGGTGCGGGAGAACCTCCAGGTCACTCAGCGCAGGCAGAAACGGTACCCAAACCTTAGCAGTAGGGCAGAAGGTACTAGCCTTGAATCCTGTCAAAATGAATAAACTACAGGCTTCCTGGCAAGGACCCTACCGGGTGGTGGAACAGCTAAATGACACTACATACCTGGTAGCCAAATGTTCAGATGACCGGGTCCGTCGGACCTTTCATGTGAACATGCTAAAGGCATACTTAGAAAGGACCCAGTACATTGCCGCTATCTGTGCTCCAGCTGTGGAAGACTCTGAGAGCCTCCCCATGCCAGAGCTCCCCGGACCCAATGAGACCTCCCCAAGGAGTAGCCGACATAACCCTAGACGAAAGATTAGGGACAGAAAAGAGAGGGCAAACCCGGCAGCTGCTAGAAGACTGACGAGAGATGTTCTCTTATATCCCTGGGTACACCACAGTGGCCTTACACTGAGTGGAGACCCCGGGACAAGCCTCCCTGTGACAAGCCGCTTATCGGGTCCCAGGGGCAGTCCGGAACAGTATGCACCAGGAGCTCTATGGAATGTTGGACCTAGGTGTTGTTGAACCTTCCAACAGTCCCTGGGCCTCCCCGGTAGTAATGGTACCCAAGATAGATGGGACTACCCGGTTCTGCATTGACTACTGTAAGCTCAATGACAGAACCACCACTGATGCCTACCCCATGCCCTGGGTCGACGCTTAACCCATGCCTAACCCAGCTCAACTCTTTTCTCTCCATATAGATGTCTCCATGTTCGGGTTGGGAGTAGTCTTAAGCCAGATAGGTGAAGGACAAGACCACCCAGTAGCCTACATCAGCCAGAAACTGTTGCCCAGAGAGGTAGGCTACACGGCGGTGGAGAAGGAATGTCTGGCTCTGGTATGGGCCTTGAAGAAGCTGCAGCCCTACCTATATGGGAGACCTTTCACCGTCCTCACAGATCACAACCCCTCGTCTTGCTTAACAGAGTTTCTAGGGACAATGGAAGATTGTTGTGGTGAAGTTTAGCCCTGCAGCCCTTTAACTTTAACGATCAGTACAGGCTGGGAAAAAGCAATAGCTGATGGACTTTCCCGGCAAACTGAGGTGGCATAGCGTCTCGGACAGCCCCAGGCCGACCCGTGTTTGGATCTAGCCAGGTCTGCTGAACTGGAAGGGGGGAGCTGTCACAGATGCCGGGTTGCATTGGTTAAACTCCTATCCCCTACACTTTCTTGTTTCTCATCGGTTTTGGGCTCCTCAGAGCAACCGCGATCTCCTAGAGCTTTGGTTTCCCTTGTTTTATATGTAAACCTGATCTCTGACTGACCCATCTCTCTCCGGCCGGCGGAGCCCCTGGATGTACCGGCTGGCTGCCGCACCCAGCATCCCCCGGAGATCTTTACCTCCAGCCGCTTCAGAGACCCCTTGCCCCAGAGCTCCGCTCTTTTGGGGATTGGTACCCCGTGGGGAGGGTAAGATGTGGGCCAGTTGCTGGAGGTGAGCTCTATAGAGAACCGGGGTTTCTGAGCCCTATTCAGCAGACAGCCGGCCCCATGGAATTGCCAGCCACCCACAGTAGCTCGGATTCCCGGTCCCCTTTAACTCAGGTCACTCCAGTGGTTACTTTTCTTAGAACTCCGCTATTTTGGAGATTTGAACCTCTCAGGGAGGGATTTTCAGGGGTGAGCCCTCTCAGGAACTGGGGTTTTTGGAGCCCCCCTCATTGCCCCTTTCCCAATGCCCTTTCCGGTGTAAGTTGGATAGCCCATAACTTCGAACCCCAGCCATGGATCAAGGCGCTTTTTGTACTGAAGCAGCCAAGGACTTTTCAACGACACCCTGGAAGGGCCACCGCTCTCCCGGAATCACCCCGAATGCACCATCCTTGTGCCGCTGGACACTGGGGAGCAATGGACACAATGGAGGCACCAGCCTGTCTGGAGGGGTGGAAATGGCGGGAGATGTGAAGGTCAGATAAGGCATGTTATCAAGATCAGTTTGGGTATAAATGTCATGTGTTTTCCCTTTTAAAATGTTCTAGTCTGCGTACTAGTCTGTCTAGTTATTTGGGTGGGGCTTTGCTAAGATCACTTTCTCTGCTACATAGTGGCTGGTTCCTGGTGCTGGAAGGACACGTTGGGTGGAGCTGCCCAGTCGGGGTAGACAGAGATCCGTCACACAGGGGATTACTCACTTAGGGCTAGATTACAAGTGGAGCACTAATGCAAACGTGAGTTTGTGTTCGCATTGCGATATATTGTGATCCACTTGTAATTGCAAGCGATATATTGTGCTCCACTTGTTATTTAGCCCTTAGTCCCTTAGTCTATATTGTTATCTCTATGTACAGATTGAGGGCTAGATTACAAGTGGAATGCTAAATTATTGCACTCCCGCAAACGGACAAATAAAAAAAATGCACTAGGCAGTTTTTGGGCATTAAAGTTGGTGGGAGTGTGGTGTTAGAAAAAATGGCACTGAAAAGTGCCTTTACATTGTGGTCTATGGGAACTGTGTGTTCCCATATACCGCTGCGCTGCGCTACTTATCTCTTTTGCTGCGCAAGGTTCTGATGCCGTCTATGACGACATCAGATTGATGCTCCCATAGGAGCCTATGGAAGCACGCTCTTGTGAGCGCAATGCTACCCAGCAATGTAAACTGCTGTAAACTTGTAATACCAGCACACATTATCGTGCACTGGTATTACAAAGTGGAGAGCAAATATCGCTTTAGCTAAAGCGATATTTTGCGCTGCACTTGTAATTTGGCCCTTACTGTGTAATTGCAGTTCTTCTGTTACCAATATTTCTGTGTCTAGGGCAGCAGGTTTTAGGTAGGCAGCACATTTTGAGGGGTCGTTCTTTGGTATGATATACAAATCAATGATCCTTGGTAGTCTAGTTGGGTGTATGACCCATCCTTGTACCCTTTGCCTCTGGTTGTGAAAAACATATGCAACAAATATGAGGGGTAAATTTGTGTGGGTGGGGATTTCATGAGGATTTTCCAATACTTAGTGCTTTGTGCTCATTAAGGTGTGTTGCCTATAAAAACCCCATCACAAAAGGGGGAAAAGTACACAAATATTGCAGGTTGTTGTATATTTGTTATTACAGCTCAAATTAATTTACTGTAGATGGAAAAGATAAAAAGGACATCAAAGTCAAAATTAAACTTTCATTATTTAGCATGAAATTTTAAGGCAATTGTCAATCATGTTATCATTCTCCTGGAATCCTTTGTGGAAAAGCATACCTAAATAGACTCAGAAGTAGCAATACACTTTTTGGACCTTGCTGTTGGTGGCTGCACACAGATGCCTTTTATAATTGTTGTACCAGATGTGATCAGCTAGGTCCCAATACCACATTCCTATTTCTGACGTTCACTTTAGTTATGTGTTTAACCCCTTTGGGTTAAACACATAGGGGTCAATTGCAATTCTTCTGATCATGTCTAACAGCTGTTTTCAACTTCTGATATGCCTTTTTCAACATCAAAGCAATCACAATCCAAGCTCTAACACTATTTTTGTATTAGAAAAAGAAACTGAACTGGATATTGGAAAATTCACCCATATGATGCACGGACTACATCAGCTTAGGTGATCACAATCTACTCAATCACAAGTTACCGACTAAATATGGACAACATATTGAATTCAACAGCAAAATGCACTTGACAAAGTGCAAAACTGACCTCTTTGACATGTTTGTGACTATTCCAAGACAATTTGAAATAATTATATTATCTTGCTCATGTGCAATACACTCTGAATTGGCCACTGATTGGATTTTAGATATATATATGAATATTTGGTCTAAATTCATTAAACATATATTCATCACTATTCTATAGTCCGTTGGTTGTGGGTAGGATAGAAATGTACAAATTGATATGTATGTTATAGACATATACTTGATATCTCATACAGCTAAAGAGCTCTGTGAGAAACCACATACGAATCATGACCACATCTAGAAATAGCATTTAGCAATCCTGTTTTGACAATCTTTCTTATTAATTCATACTCACATTCTTTTATTGTAAGTTCACATTCTTTTATTGTAAATACTTTCGCCTTCTTAAATTGGATTTCTATCAGTCTTTCATGATTGTGATTTAAAAGTTTGCTGTTTTATCTTGCTTATTGGTAACAAGATAATTTGCATAGAGTTTTACAAAACAGCCACAAATAAATGTGCGGTTTGGGACTTTTGCCGATATTTTAAAAGTTGTCACTTAGCAGTTTAATGATTTACAGTATGAGAACTGTTAAAATGCCATTATACAAGATGAGATAAGTTGTGGTCATTTTGTTCTTATGGTTATTATTTTCCAGCACTTCTCTTCTTTATTTTAGATAAAAAATCTAGCCAAAACAGAAAATGAAATACTTTTAAAAAAAAAGTTTAAAAAATAATTAAAGGGACACTCAAGTCAAAATTAAACTTTCATTATTCAGATAGAGCATGCAATTTTAAACAACTTTCCAATTTACTTCCATTGTGCACAGTCTTTTTATATTTAACATTTTTGAGTCACCAGCTCCTAATAAGCATGTATGCATTTGTGAATGGCTGATGGCTGTCATATGGTATGTGTATGCATTTGTAATTGGCTGATGGCTGTCACATGGTACAGGGGGGGAGTGGAAATAGACATAACTTTTAAAATTGGCAGAAAATTGTCTTATTATCTTGCATTTGTTGATTATGCAAATCTACTGTGTTGACTGGTCCTTTAAGAAAACCTGCTCAGTATTCCCATCATGTCCATATAAAAATGGTAATCAGATTATTTAACAATTATCAGAAACACCCCTCTATCCAATTGCAAAACAATACACAAGGGGCCTAATGTATTAATGGCTGTGCAGACAAGGTTAGCAACTTAAGAACCTGTCCGCATGGCTTCGCAAAGAAAGGGAAGTACGCTGCCTGGTGTGTTATGCCGCATCCTTCTCTCGTGCAATCAGCCTGCCAATCACCTCTAGTGAGTGTGTTCAGGGTGATTTCAATCCGCCATCTCAGAGGTGTGCAAACCTGCCCTACAAGGGCTCAAAAGCAGCTTACGCTGCTTAATACATTGAGCCCATGGTCTTCATTAACGCGATTAGCCCCATTTTGTTTTTAAGTGATCAACAGTCATTATTGTTAACTGTAGTTTTATTGGGAAACTAAGAGTGAATATTCCTGTTTTTGACAGCAGATCCTGTTTTTTTTTTGTTTTCGCAATGATTGGAAATGACCCCATAGTTATATATATATAGCAATATGCTCTAGCAGCATTTTCTTTTCTGCTTGTATGCCCCTTTAAGTCCCTTTTACTAATGTTTCTGCTTCTTTTATGTTGTCACAGTGCACAAATATATCCATCATGTCAATGCAGTTTTGAAGCCTTGTAGACGGGTTCTTTATTTTTTTTTTAAATATAACATGTTAGAACATATCTGTATTTTTTCAGAACTGTTCCCCAGTTATTTGAATAGATTGACACAATGTTTGCACTGCAGATATATCTTCATAGTAATGTGTTTGTTCTGTTACAAAATCTTATAGCCACTCTGAGAAGAGAAAATAAGCCATTATTTAACCAGCTGCGTTTTTGTAGCATGCACTCAGCTCTTATTCACGTAATATGTTTGCAGAGACTCAAGTGGAAAAGACATTAGTTCTGGCCTAACTGTGAAGGAAGTTAAAAACATATCTGGAATGTGGAAAAACTTAAACAGGAAGATAGCTGAAAAAAAGGCAGAAAGCTAAAAAAGGAGGATTAATGGAATGAAACTTACATTAAGAAATTGCCAGGTGGGAAGTCAAACTGTGGAATATCGGTGAACAGGAAAATGCAAAGCAAAATAAATCAGTTCCAATCGTCTGTTATTTATTGCATTAGTTTACTTCTGTGCAGCGTATTCCCACACTCAATCAATAGATTACACATAAGTAAACACAGACTGCGGCTATGTTTCTTGTACCCTTCAGTATAATATCTACCCATACTGTACTCAAAATGTATTATGTGCCTAGGAATATTTATCTGTCAGTCTGTCATGCTATCTATCAATCTATCTATTTATCTATCTATCTATCTATCTATCTGTCTCCCTGTCTGTCTATCATCTATTTATCTATCTATCAACTCTATCTGTCTATCTATATGTCTATCTGTCTGTCTATCTATCTATCTATCTGTTTGTCTGTCTGTCTGTCTCTCTCTATCTATCTATCTATCTATCTATCTATCTATCTATCTATCAATCTGATAAATTATATAAATATATAAACTGACACTGTAACAATCATTATAATTTGGCTGTTATCTACCCA
>CAJPDP010226851.1:0-11018 GCA_905336975.1 Bombina variegata variegata | reverse complement strand
CAGCCCCAAAGTTTTAGATGCATACTGATGTATACAGACCTCAGATTGCTTCTGTTTGTATAATGGGTCTTTTCATATGCAGGGGAGGGGGGGTGTTCTACTATCATCCCCTTTCACTGTGTGTCCCAGCCTAACCTCATTAACAGTGTCAAATTAGGAGCTTCTAAGTAAGTTTTTAAACAGTTTTATAATGGATTTTTAGACCAGCATCTGTGCATATTCTTCTTTATAGCAGTATCTATTACATGCAGTTATAGGAAAATTGGTGTATACTGTCCCTTTAAGGGAAAACCGATTTTGACATACTCTGTTCCTTTAATTGATTGAGCAGGAGGTGTTTGCATCTGTTTGGTGACATTGCTATCCAACATATGCCAGGGGTAATGTCAGTGTGTTTGGTAAATGTGCAAAACCAGTTTTATATTTGAAAACATTTTGGGGTACTGGATAATAAAAGTCAAAATGTGTTGTACAAGGTTTATCAAGTCCTATTAACTGTTAAATTTGATAAGTGAAAAATGGCCTCCAAAATGCGTCAATATCTATCTGGAATTTGGATTGTGATCATGAAAAACAGGACTAGCACATGATTAGTATAGGACCCTTTTTAACCGAAACAATAATGAAAAAAGTGCTGCCGATAATGCGAATGGTTGATTGTGATAGCGCTGACATAGACAATGACGGATCGGCAGCCATTAGTACCCTGATAATTATCATATGATAGATTGTACTCAACCCCATAGTTAGCTGGGGTATGCAAAAACTACATGCTTTATATGTCATTGTTTTCTACACAGGGCTAGATTACAAGTGGAGCACTAATTTATCGCGTGCCGCAAACGGGCAAATTTGCCCGTTTGCAGGTGCGCAATAAATAACCAGCCATTACAAGTGGATGGGAGCTCGCAGTAGCAATTTGTGGTAAAAAAATTAACTAGATTTCAGACCTTTAGTTAATTTTTTGAAAATGTCCCAATCGGCCCTAAAATACAGTTTAGTAATCTTTATTAAAAAATAAAAATGGTAGCATCTGCACAAAGCAGTCTTTAAATTGCGGTCTATGGGGAACTGTGCGTTCTCTGTAAATATATATGTATATGCTTATATACATATATATTTATGTGTTAATATCTGTATATACACATATTAACACATAAATATATAAATATATTCATATACATATTTATATTTGCTGCCCATCGCTGCGCGACTTACCCTCTTAACTCCGCTAGTTCTCATGCCGTGTCTCACGGCATGAGAACAAGGCTCCCAGTGGAGCCTATGAAAGTGCACTCTTCCGTGCAATTTGAACGCAAGGTCGTGTTCCCATTGCACCTAACTCGTAATACTAGCACACATTTCGTGTGCTGATATTACAAAGTTGAACGCAAATATCGCTTTAGCAAAAGCGATATTTTGTAATCTGGCCCATAGTGCCTGAACAGCATTTTCTTATTGCACACGTCATTTTGAGCAAATTGTTGCAAATTTATTTTTTTGGTTGATTTTTCAATACATGTTGCAGCTAAAGATTTCCAATAATCCTTGCATCAGTTACAGCCACATAGCTATGTTCTATTATATATTAAATACAATATGAGTCTGTGATATCGTTTACAGAAGCGGGTTGGTGTTTCCAGAAAAAACCCAATGCTGATCTCTAAGCAAATAGACACAAGGATAATCTCAATTAAAGGAACACTAAAGTCATGATTCAGACAGAGCATGTGATTTTAAACAACTTTCCAATTTGCTGCTACTTTTATTATATAATTTGCTTTGTTCTTTTGGTATCATTTGTTAAAAAGCAAACCAGGTAGCCTCAGGACTACACTGCTGTGAACTAGTTGCTGCTTGGTGGTTGCCAGACATCTGCATTTGTAAAATGTAAAGAAAGTGTTTAATAAATGTAGCTCATGTTGATCCTTTGGTGACTTAGAGATATATATAATTAAAGGGACATGAAAGGCAAACTTTAAACTTACATATATTTCATGTAGCATGTACAATAAAAAAAAAAGTATATCAAATATACCTTTTGTTCTTGGTATTGTTTGCTGAATCTTAGCTCTTTTCCTTAAAGTGACATAAAATCCCAATTTTATTAAATGCAATTTTAAATATCTTTCCAATTTATTCTATTTTCAAGTTTGCTTTGTTCTCTTCAGGTGATCCAATCACAAGATGCATATATGTGCAACCAATAGCAGCTAGCTCCCAGTAGTAGTTTTCTGCTTCTGAGCCTACCTAGGTATGCTTTCTAACAAAGGAAACCAAGAGAAAAATGCAGATTACATAATAGAAGTATAATGAAGAGTTGTCTAAAATGCATGCTCTATCTGAATCATGAAAGTTTAAATTTGAATTGACTACCCCTTTAAGAGCATAATGAGAGGAGTATGTATGTCTCTTCAGCACCATATGACAGCAGGTTTTGCAATAATGTTTGTAACATTGTTTTAAAGGGATATAAACACAATTTATTTCATTCTTTTTCATACAACTTTAAACAACTTTCCAGTTTATTATCCAATTTGCTTATTTCTCTTTGTGTCCTTTGTTGAAATATTTGCTTAGGTAGATTCAAAAGTTGCTGAATGTTGGCTGCACATCTATCCCTCTTGTCATTGGCTCTCAGCTAGCTACCAGTAGTGCATTACTGCTCCTTCAACAAAGGATTTCAAGAAAATGAAGCAAATTAGATAATAGAAGTAAATTGGAAAGTTTGTATGATTCTGTATCTGAATCATGAAAGAAAAATGTTGGATTTCATGTCCCTTTTATATATTGCTATAGACGCATGCTCTGCAGCCTACCTCAGTATGCTTAAAGAAAAGAGCTAAGTTTGAACAAACGATACCAAGAGAAAGAGGCACATCCAATAAAAGAAGCACTTTTTTTTACGTTCTATGTTCTGTCTGAATAATTAAATTTACTTTTTACTTCCTGCCCCGTTAAGTTGTTTATTTTACAGATGCATTTCTTAAAGGGACACTCAAGTCAAAATTAAACTTTTATGATTCAGATAGAGCAGCAATAGTAAACAACTTTCCAATTTACTTCCATTAACAACATATGCACAGTCTTTTTATATTTACACTTTTTGTTTTTTAAACTTTTTTTCACCAGCTCCTACTGAGCATGTGCAGGAATTAACAGAATAAACGTATATTGGCTGATTGGCTGATGGCTGTCACATGGTACAGGGGGAGTGGAAATAGACATTACTTTTATAATTGTCAGAAAAAAAATCTACTACTCATTTGAAGTTCAGACTAAGTGCTATTGCATTGTCTTGTTATTTTGCATTTGTTAATTATGCAAATCTACTGTGTTGACTGGTCCTTTAACAGGCCACATCAAATTGTAAAATACATGTTAGTAGACATAATATGCAACCAGAAAACTTTTCTCTCTGCTTCTTAGGGCTTTAATATCAGTCACACGCAAACCAGGTTGCTGTCAATGGCAAAGCCAGTGTATCATGCCATTGTCAAGCACTCTCCTAAGAAACCCATCATTGTTTTCGTCCCTTCACGGAAGCAGACACGTCTCACTGCAATTGACATTCTCACTACTTGTGCTTCAGATGTTCAGAGGCAGAGGTAAACCAGATAAAAAGAACAGCAGTGTTTCTACTACATAAGGTTGTTTTGGAATTTTATGATTTACTTCGGCTTTATCTGCAGGTTTCTGCACTGCACAGAGAAGGATCTAGCGCCATACCTGGAAAAGCTGAGTGACGAAACACTGAAAGAGACGCTGTTAAATGGAGTAGGCTATCTGCACGAAGGGCTGTCCTCACTAGAGAGGCGAATAGTGGAGCAACTCTTCAATACAGGTATTGCACTTTCTCTTATGTATATTCTGTATCTGATAGTTTCTTAATCCCAACCACTTCATTCAGTATCATTTTCTGAGTCCTGATATTTTGTTTAACATTTGTTATACGTTTATCTCTTGTACGTTTCCTTTCTTTATGCCTTTGAGTTGAATTGCATATTTACATCGATTTTTGTTTTGTACATCTAAATCATTATCCTTTTTACATTTTTTCTTTTCATCTGAATTTATTTGTGACTCAGCCTTTCCTCTCTGCATAACTTAGGTGCTGTACAAGTGATAGTGGCCTCGCGCAGCTTATGTTGGGGTCTGAATATTGCTGCTCACCTGGTGATCATCATGGATACTCAATATTATAATGGCAAGATCCATGCGTGAGTATGGGTGATCAAATTAAATGTTAAAATGTGAAACCCTTTTATTTATACTGAACTCAACCTGTGTGTATATTGTTACAGGTATGTGGATTATCCCATTTATGATGTCCTGCAGATGGTAGGATATGCAAACCGCCCACTGCAGGATGATGAGGGACGCTGTGTAATAATGTGCCAGGGGTCAAAGAAGGTGAGCTTATGGAGGAGTTCTGCGCCAATTATTTTGTGTTTGCGCAAAACTAGTTGATTGATATTTCTGTATCCATCTCTTTCCCCCAATACATTCTCCCAACTGCTTTTCATAAATGTTTTATATTCTCTCTAGCTGGTTTCTTCTATCTCACTTGTACTTAAATATCTATTTTTTTTAAAGGATTTCTTCAAAAAGTTCCTGTATGAACCTCTGCCTGTGGAGTCCCACTTGGATCATTGCCTGCATGACCACTTCAATGCAGAAATTGTCACCAAGACTGTTGAAAACAAACAGGATGCTGTGGACTACCTCACATGGACGTTCCTGTACCGGCGCATGACACAAAACCCCAATTACTACAACTTGCAAGGTGCCAATGGTTGACATAATACCGTTATTTCCTTTCTAAGACTATCCCAAGTAGGATTGTGACTCGTATTTTTGTGCTGCTAAACCCTCTCTTTAGTTTAGTTTCAGCCTATGAGGACCTTTCCTGCCTGCCATTGGTCTCTCTTCTGCTTTTTTACTGTTCTTACTTTACTTTTCTCTGTCACTACCATAGATCATACAAGCGTAAAGACAAAATGGTGTGTTTTTTTTTTTAATTCATCTTATACATTTACAGTGTCTTATTTTAGATTTGAATGTTTTACAGATTTAAGTTCTGACCGAAAAATCAAGTAAATCCCTAAGTAAAGGCAATTCAAAACTTATTTCTATGGGAAATACAAACACCCCTTTCTTTCAGATTGCACCCCCACTGTGCTGACAGGGGAAGGGCAAAATGACCCCTCCCCACTGCTGTTTCTTCCTTTCTAGTCATGTCCTACCTAGCTTAACTTGCTATTAAAGGGACAGTATACACCAATTTCATATAACTGCATGTAATAGACACTACTATAAAGAAGAATAAGCACAGATACTGATATAAAAATCCACTATAAAACCTTTTCAAACACTTACTTAGAAGCTCCCAATTTAGCACTGTTGATGACTCTCCCCTGCATATGAAAAGATCCATTACACAAACAGGATCACGCCAGTAGACATCAGTATATATTTAAAACTTTGGGACTTGATCAGGAGGCTGCAAATCAGCACAATGTTATTTAAAAAATAAGCAAAACTATACATTCCTAGATTGGATATATAAATTGATCATCTGCAATACCTGTATAGAAAGAAAAATCTAGTGTACAGTGTCCCTTTAATGATTCCAGACTGGCCAACTTCTTCCACAGAAAATATGACTGTCCCCACCTGACTTCCCAATTTAACAAAACATTTTTTATTTTTTTTTGTTTTTGAACAGGTTCTTGGTTAGGGAAACTTTGATGTTTTCCAAATATATGCTTGTATGCTACATCTTGTGTTTGTATATATTTTTGTTTTATTTTACTGTGCCCCAACAGACACCTTTGGTGTTCTTGTTTACAGTTCTCATGCGTTGATTTTATTCTTCCTTCTTTTCAGGTGTGTCACACAGGCATCTCTCAGATCACCTCTCCGAGCTTGTTGAACACACACTCAGTGATCTAGAGCAATCGAAGTGTATAAGCATTGAAGACGAGATGGATGTTGCTCCTCTTAACTTGGGCATGATTGCAGCCTATTACTATATCAATTACACCACCATTGGTGAGCAGTAGTGTCTTCCTTTTGTTTCTCTTATATCTTCCCCTCGCCAGTCTCTTGGCCATTACCCTTTTTTCGTTTGATCCTTTCTTGTTTTCTCAACATGTTTCTCATCTCTGTCCAGAGCTTTTCAGCATGTCATTGAATGCCAAGACCAAGGTGAGAGGGTTGATAGAAATAATCTCCAATGCTGCAGAGTACGAGAGCATACCTATCCGCCATCATGAGGACAACTTGCTACGACAGGTGAGGGGCAGGAACAGAGGGGTCCGCATTATGTGATGTGTATATGACAGAACATAGAGTAAGGGGAAATAAGTTGACATTGAATCTGCAGCGAACACAGGTGTAGTTCTCATTCACTCACATTCCCAAGAAATGATGTAGACACACAAAATGATGTGTCCCTTGAAACATGACAGCTTGTAGCAGCATGAATGCCGAGATTCTGATGGCCTTGTTAGGCTACAGGTTTGGTTTATTGTTAATGTTGGATCATCTCTGTAACTGCTTTCTTCTATTTTAGCTGGCACAGAAGGTGTCCCACAAACCTACAAACCCCAAGTTCAATGACCCTCATGTGAAGACCAACCTCCTGCTTCAGGCTCATCTCTCCCGCATGCAACTGAGTGCAGAGCTCCAGTCTGACACAGAAGAGATCCTCAGCAAGGTAACCACTCTAACAGTTCTTCCTTTTGTACTTTATAGGTGTACCAATAGCCTATGGGGGAAAAAAATAGTTTTGATAAACGCATAAGCTTGTGTGGGTTAGGAATGTGACAATTGTTCTTAAAAAGAACACCAAGGATAATATGGTATAAAATGTTGTTTGCAGATACCCAAGACTGTTCTGAAAATAAAAATAGGCTAAAGATAAAATATTTGGAAAATCAGTTAGAAAATTACAGGTTAAACTAGATAATCTTGTTTGCCTTTTTTTTGTTTCCCTTCATTCCTCCAGGCAATCCGTCTCATCCAAGCATGTGTTGATGTGCTTTCCAGTAACGGCTGGCTAAGCCCTGCATTAGCTGCTATGGAGCTTGCCCAAATGGTCACTCAGGCTATGTGGTCCAAGGACTCCTACCTGAAACAGCTGCCTCATTTCACTTCTGAAAACATCAAGAGGTGCACAGACAAGGTAAGATTAAAAGGACGGTTTACTCCAGAATTTATATTTAAAAAGATAGATCTTACCTTTATTACCCATTCCCCAGTTTTGCAGAGCCAACACTGTTATTTAATATACTTTTTACCTCTGTGATTACCTATATATACGCCTCTGCAGACTACCCCCATATCTCAGTGCTTTTGACAGATTTGCATTTTAGCCAATACATTGTGGCTCATAAATAACTCAACGGGAGTAAGCACAATGTTATCTATATGGCACACATGAACTCGCTCTGTCTAGCGGTGAAAAACTGTCAAAATGCACTGAGATAAGAGGCATCTTCCTGCTTTACGTACTGTCATGAAAGACGTGTCAGACATGTCATATACTTTGTGTGTTTTTGCTTCTCCCTGGAAGATTACAGATAACCAATCACATGGAAAGTAACAAACATTGCTGATTAAACAATGGTTATAGTATAATGATAAATTAGGTTCTGTATATGTTTATCCGTATGATTGAGAATATATTTACCCACATTGATCCATTTTACATTTATTTCCATTAAGGGTGTGGAAAGTGTATTTGATATAATGGAAATGGAGGATGAGGACCGCACTGAGCTACTGGCACTTTCTGACCCCCAAATGGCCGATGTGGCCCGGTTCTGTAATCGGTACCCTAACATTGAGTTGTCGTATGAAGTAGCAGATAAAGAAATGATAAGGAGGTAAGCAAGGGGCAAGTAGTGCAAATTAAAGGGGGGGGGGGCGCAGAAAAGCTGCACAGAAAGAATAGATGAGAATCAACAAAGTAAAACGTACCATTTATTTTTGCATATAGAAGGTCTGTACACATAAGGAGGGTACAAATGGAAATGCCAATGCACCAAACACTAGAGCTTACATGTTTTGTCCGTAGCCGCAATCATGTCCATGTTGCAAGAGATATTTTAACATCTTTAATGCATGCTATTTCGTATGCATGATAGAAAATAGCTTAGTTTTTACAGCATTGCAGCTAATAGAGTAAAGTTCTTAGATTACGCTTGGTTTACCTTATGATGTTTTAATACCTTTTCAGTGGTGGTGCTGTCGTCGTCCTGGTTCAGCTTGAACGTGAAGAGGAAGTTACTGGACCTGTAATTGCTCCTCTCTTCCCCCAGGTATATTCTATTTTCAGCAGTCTACAAATGTTACTGCCAGTGAAATAGCTGTACATCAGTCTGGGAGCAACCCACACTATTTAGAGGAAATCCTATTATTTATGTATTTATTTTTAAGAAGTCAAGAATTTATTTTATATATGATATAAATGTATGTAAAAGTATCCAAAAAGCTAAGGGCCATGAGTAAAATGATAGTAGCCATGTTCCCTGGGGCTTGTCAATTCCGGTGATAAAACGCTTGGTTAACTCCTTCTTGCCAATTACAACCTTGTTAAAAGGACATTTATTTCCATAACTTACATGATGAAATGCTAAAGTATTTGAAACTTTTGTTTTCTTAAGGTTTTGTGATTTCTGATCAATAGGAATAGAGCTTTGGAAAAGCTTTTCTTGATTAGCGTTATCTGAGCTCCTCTACCTTGGCCAGTTGAAGCATATGTTTATTTTAATTAGCGCTCTTTACATAATATAAATGTCCCTCTAAAAAATGTTTGTGGAATTTTGGGTTTGATTTCTCTTTAAATGGCATGTTCTTATTTTTTTTGGTTCACCTGCAGTTGATTATGTTTTAGCTTCAATTTAATTTTGAAGGTTTAGGCTATAAGGAACTATTACTATATACATCCTATTAGGTGAACCAGAACATAATCATTTTCTTTGATTAACTAGTCAGTGTTCTTGAATATAGTCTGAGCTGAAAGGATCCCATACATTGCCTAAAAACATTTTAATTTTTTCCCCCCAGAAACGTGAGGAAGGCTGGTGGGTGGTGATTGGTGATGCAAAATCAAACAGTCTGATTTCAATCAAGAGACTAACGCTGCAACAGAAAGCAAAGGTGAGGAGGTTACATAAGTAAATATAGAAGTGTGCTGAATCCCTTTATTAGCAATGGGGTTCATAAAATTTATTTTTCGTTTCATCCTAAGCAAGATCTTCTCCTTCCCATAGGTGAAGCTGGATTTTGTGGCACCTGCAACAGGAAACCACAACTACACCCTTTACTTCATGAGTGACGCTTACATGGGCTGTGACCAGGAATACAAGTTCAGTGTGGATGTAAAAGAGGCTGAGAGTGACAGTGACTCTGATTAAATGGAACGAACTGTGGAGCTGAGAGCCACTTGGATGCCAGTTTTCAATAGCTGCCTAGTTCAGATGGAAGCAGCAACTTTTACTTGTAGATAAAGGACAGTTTGTGATCGTGTAAATACAGTCTATCTTGTGATGTCTATATAAAGGGGAAATGTGCTAACAACTGTGCATCGTTATAACATTATTTGTAGCTGGGGCAGAGCTACATCGATTGTGTTTGAAATCTGCACCTTGTAGATGTTCTATTTCCTGAATTAAATATTTTTTTTTTACTTGTATATAATCTGCCTTTTTGTTTTTTCGTTTTCTTTAATATGTGACATATTTGTTAAAAATAATTTGGGGAATCTTTGCTAAAAAAATTACAAAATCTCGGTAAGTTAAAGGGATAGTCTAGTTGATTTTTTTTATATCTAATGCTCTTACTACCCATTCCTCCGCTTTGAATAAATAATATCCTTATATTAATATACTTTATAACCTCAAAGATTGCCTGTTTCTAACCCCCAGGCCACCCCTTATCTCAGAGCTTTTCTTTAGCTTTTTACAATCTTTCATACAGCCAGGCAGTGCTAGTTCATGTCTGCCACATAGAGCCTAATTTTATCCCTTGGAGAATAATGGTTATGTAGGAACCAGCACTAATTGGCTAAAAAGTACTGAGATGAGGGTCAGTCTGTAAGGGCTTATATACAGGTAGTCATAGAGGTAAAAAGTATATTTATATTAATATAACAATATTGGTTATGCAAAACTGAGGAATAGGTAATAGAGGTGTGTATTCTGCAGTTTCATTTACTGCCGAATGCGGAAGTAGGAGGCTGCTTGCGGTATTCGGCTCTTTTTAGAGGCAAATATCTTCTTGTGCAAGTGTAACACACCAAGATCTGGATTTGCACAGATCTTAGTGCGTTTCACTTGCACAAGAAGATATTCGGCTCTGAAAAGAGAATAATACCACAAGCAGCCTCCTACTTCCGCATTCAGCAGTGTGAACAAAATTAATGGGTAATAAAAGGATTATTTCTTTCTATTGACACGATGAGTCCACGGATCATCTAATTACTATTGGGAATATCACTCCTGCCCAGCAGGAGGCGGCAAAGAGCACCACAGCAAAGCTGTTAAATATCACCTCCCTTCTCTCCAACCCCTGTCATTCTCTTTGCCTACGTTAGAGCAAGGAAGTGGTAATGTTAGGTGTTGGAAAAAGATTCTTCAAGCAAGATTTCATTATTTTTAAGTAGTGCAAGATTGTGCTGCTTTGTCCTAGGGTGTAGCCGTAGTCCATATCAGTCTCTTCAGTACAGCAGTGGTGGCTTTACAGCAATGAGAACTTGTGGGGTATAATCGTCACTGCGCCTCCCATATACTGATGCTGCCCTATTTCTAAAGCCTGAATAAGATTATTCAGTCTTTGCATTTTTTCCACAGGTCCATGTGAGGGATCTTGCCTCTCAAACCTAGTGAGCTGCCTTGCCACCGGGCAGATGTATAAAGGTAAGTGCTGACTCTTTATTTTCTGGGAAAGTTATTCAGAATAAAAGATGGCACTTTGTATTAATTTATTTAATCATATTCTGGGACAAAAGA